>JASDQU010412720.1:0-10423 GCA_032191745.1 Picea mariana
ACTCCAGAAAGAAAGAAGAAACCCTAATGAGTTGGCTAATAACCTTAGAAGACTTGTCAGCTCAAGAAGATAATTTATATTAGGTTATTAGCCTCCAAGAAAAGAAGTCGGACAGAAATAATAATAATATACTGAACAAATAGGTACCCAAAAGGAGAAGTCGGCCCCAGTAAGTCTGCTAGAACCACTATAAATATAGGGCGCCAGTCTCTCATTTGACACATATCAGCAGTTGCAGAGAGCAAGTTCTGTACAGTGCACTTGGAGTCTTTTGTGTAGGTTTGGAGGAGAGCTTCTGGTGTAGCTGCTGCAACTGGAAATTACGTTTTGGCTTGGACTATCTCTTGGATAGGGTTTGGAACACCTGATCAGACTTTGTTGATGCGCTATCCTTGGAGAAAGGTGTGCTACCCTTTGTATGGATATCTAGTCTAGGGTTTGCTTCCAGAATGATTCTCTTTCAAGGTTAAGGGGCTCGGAGGGTGGCTTCGGCCTATGGTTGGGTGAAGGGTATTGTGAATGGTAAAACGAGCACATCCACTTATATTCTAACATTTTGATCTATCTTTGATAGTCTGTGTAGACTTGTTTGTTTGTGAATTAGTTTTCATGGCTAATAAAGGCTATTGTGTAGAGTTGAGTGGGAAACAATCTGTCGAAAGATGATCCATCTTTTCAAGTTTAGTTTTTTTATTTTCTATCAGAAGTCCTTTTGTATTTTTCATCGGGGACGTCTAAGTTTGACTTTTGTCCAAAAATTCCTCAGGAAATTTTGTAAACAGAACGACTCTTTGATGAATTGGAATGAAATAAAGGATTGCTTTATGTTTCATCTGTTTTGATTATTGAATTGGTGTCTTTACTTCTATCTCTAGGTGAAATCACGAATGTGGGTAACACTTTCATGACAATCAGATCTCCAAAATTCTGAAAAACATGTTTTCAACCAAAATAATATTATTTTTCGGCTGAAAGCTATTTTTTTCGGCCGAACTAGTTTTCGGACGAAAAGTGGAATGTCAAATCGAACAGTATAGTGATGAAACCCTCAATTTGCGTGTAAAAATTTAGTCGGACATATTTTTTCCATCCGGAAAAATGTTTTTGGCCGAAAGATATTCTGGCCAAAACATTCTTTCGGCTGAAAGATTACTCGGCCAAACAATATTTTGGCCAAAATATTATTCGGCCGAATAATCTTTCAGCTGAAAGATTGTTTATATATCAACCACTCGTCCTTAATGGAATGTTTTCCAACCTTGTTGGCGTCTATGTGCGACTGTGAGTCTAATCATTTGGTCGTTTTGAGCTATTTTGAGTCTGAGTGTTTGGCTGTATGTGAGTCTGAGCATTTGGCCGTTTGTGAGACTAAGTGTTTGGCCATTTGTGAGGTCTGTTGGCGTTTGTTAGGTCTGTTGGAGGGTGGTCGGAGAGAGGTTTGTTGGTGAGCGGTCTGTTGCCAAGAGGTCCGTTGTCAAGAGGTCTGCCAGCAAGAGGTTTGTTGGTGAGAGTTCTGTCAGTGAGAGGTTGTAGGTGTGGCGCACCAGTCATGTTGGTGAGTGATCGATGAGTTTCACGTATTTTTCTAAGATTTAGTTTTAGTTTTTAGTTTTAAATCTTAATTTGTATTTTAGTTATAGTTATAGTTATAGTTATAGTTTTTAATTCTAAGTTTAGTTTTAGTTTTAGTTGTATTTTAATTTTAATTTTAAATTTAAATTTTAGTTTAGTTTTAGTTTTAGTTTTTATTTTTTCAGAAATTTAATTTATTTTCTTAAATTAAAATTTAGTTAATTAGGTGGCCTAATAGGGCAATGTCGTGGGCACCCCAAGATCTTGGCCACAGGGCTAGGCCCTTGCCCAACCCTGTGGCCAAGCCGTTGGTGTTTGCATGACATTGCTCTGTTGAACTTAGACCCATAACATTAGAAGTAAAAATTTATAATATTTTTTTATAAATTTACTAATAATACTAATATTTTTAGAAGTAATATTTTTTATAATATTACTAATATTTATAAAAATTGATGGGAATGGCGTGGTTGACTTAACGAAGTGAGAAGATTGTGGAAGAGAAACCACAATAGTCCAAACATTTTTCTCACCATCATACTTCATCACCTGTCCAGTTAATATAATAGATCTGTTCCCAAGAGGACATTACAACTTAAATTAACATGTCTTCAGTTCATGACTGTTCCCATCAATTAACCTTCACCAAAAATTTTCTAAAACCAAATACAACAACAATTACCTTCATGTTAGTACCTTGTTTACAAAATTATCAAAACACAAAATAAACATTAACTAGTCTATTACAGTGAATATCCAGCCTCTCATTATCCCTTGTACCAGTATTCTTTATCTTGTAGACACTTTTTCATAGTTCCCTATAACACCGTCTGTGATTTTTGTAAAAAAAACACCTTCCTCATACAGCTGTAGTGCTTCCTTGGACATTTGATCTATAGCCTTGTTATATGTTCTGTAAATGTGATGTGCTTTTAGTTGAATAAAACTTCCACACAGTCCTGATTTTTTCCATCTATGGCTGCAAAGCGAGTACCTGTAAATAATTATCATTCTTGAACCAGTCAATAATGTAATTTGAATCACCCGCCAGCATTAATATTGCAACCTTCAATACATTTTCAAAATACAACATGCACCATAAGGCTAACAGTTCTCCTTTTGTATTTGTCCCATACCCACAGTTCATTTTTATATTGAAGGTCCCTAAGGATGGACATTTTAAAATAGACCCTGCCTTGCATTTTTTGCCCATGTCCTGTGAGGCTCCATCAAAGACTCTACTGCATCATCCCAATCCAAATAAGGAGGTCTATAAATCCTTAAGTTTTTTAACTTATGGACAGGTTTGTATTCTCCCAAGTCCTGTAGGATGCAAGTACACACTCTGCCAATTCTAGGAAACATATTTTCAAATATAATTATATTTTTGTGTTTCCATAATATTTACTTGTGGTATTATGACATTTTAGAAGTGTGTCAATCCACTTTATTTTGTGAATATGTTACATCACATAATTTAGTATATACCATACTCTTGTTCTCAACATATTCCCATATTACTAAAAGTAAAAATTCTAACATTTATTAGAATTAAAAAATTATAATATTTACCTGTGGGGTTACAACATTTATTTATGTAAATTAAAAAAATATTATACTTTAGAATGACCTATGCTACATTGTATTGTCATATATCAATTATAATACTTTATGATTGCAACTAATAAATTCCATGAGGATTCCATATGAATGTCTTATAGAGCTCACACATTTAAATTTTTAAGTGTCCCATGTCACATACCATCCCAACACTCAAATCACGTATAATTGCATCCTTTCTCAATTGTAATATTCAAACTTCTACCTCCCTCTCTCAATCTCTAGCAATTCATACTCTTATGGCTCCTCTCTAAGAGATAGTTACAATTGTTCCTCTTCTTTACATGCCACTTGAACAATCAATTCAACTTCTACATGTCTTTTGATGCCCACTTCCTAATGACAATGAATTGGTTCAATAGTTATTGTCGATGCACCATACACATGTTGCTTTTGATCTTGTAATCCCTTGTACATTTTGTCAATTTATTGAGGTTAATATATGCACCCTCAAATTCATTCAACTACTCATAGACCATACTACACGAAGAATTGACCAATTGACCAATAAACATTCTTAGAACCTTTTAGGTTTTTGTTGACATGTTCTAGAAACATGCATCCATTATTTCCGTTAATTTTCCATCAATGTGATCTTCAAGTCAATTATGAATAGTTCAGTAAATCTATCACTTTCATATTAGGTTGGTTCTCTCCTAGTGGAACTTCCCAACAAAAATTAGTACTTAGTCGCACTCTGACCTAATTAATTATTTGACCTCTTACATGATTCCTTATGATTCCTAGGAAATGTTTAATTTGTGTACTCAAATTCATTTAATATCATGATTGATCTCCAGATATTTATGTTTCCATCATGCACTTGTGGAGAAAATATACGTGTATATCAAAATTTACAAAGATATATTTCAATAAAGATTAGTAATTGATAATGAAAATTGTTTTACAAAATAAATCACTTTTCAAAATACAAGTCAAAGGGTGAGTCAAATAATAAGTTGTGACTTCTATTTGGATAAGTTAATTGGGTCTAGCTCAAGTGTCAGAGAGGAAAATTTTGTATCTACCCCACCTAAGACCAATCTTCACTTTTGACATGTTTTCTTTTCATGAGAAGACTATTGATTAGGACTCTTCACGAGTTAATTTTTTATTGGGGATGGAACGGTAACAACAATCTCATTCTAGCACATATCTGTGTGTGTAACCTCTAATCAAATTTTTGGTTGGTAACCTACCAAAAGTACTCAATTGTTAACCTAGTGGAAATCTATTGGTATCCAATAGAGAATCTATTTCTCTCTCTCTCTCTCTCTCCATACCCCCAACTCCGTCCACTTGATGCTCTTTTTCTCTAGAGGAAAACCATGATAGTTTGGTCATTGTTCTACTATTTTTCTTTCATTGTGAAGTAATTATTTTGTTAGTTAATCTTTAAAATTCATATAGTTTATAAGTTTTGTTAACTCCCAAAATGAAACCGTCCTTTCGGTTGAGTTTTGTGGTGGATATCATAGCTTTAGGTAGTATCTTCAAGTCATTTTTTGAGTTTTTACAGCTGAGAAAACTTTTGGTTTTGGTGTGTCTTAGAAAATAATTGTCCCATAAAGTCTTCTCTTTCAAAATTGTCATTTTTTACTTTCCACAGCTAACGTGTTTTCAAATATTCATTGTGCGCTGTGGAAAGTGCCCACTTTCAACAGCTAAGGAGATCGTTTCATCAGTTGATGCGCTGTTGAAAGTGACAAATATTAAAAGGTTTTAAAAATCAGTTCTCGGGTGGCGTGCTGTGGAAAGTACACGCTTTCCGCAGCTAAGGAGCGATTTTGATTGATATGGTGTGCTGTTAAAAGTAATTACTTTCCGCAGCTAAGGAGTGTCTTCTACAAAGCGGCGTGCTGTTGAAAGTGCATACTTTCAGCAGCTAACAGGGGTTTCTTCGTAGAGTCGCGCGCTGGTGAAAGTGGAAAGCGAGCGTTTGGTAGAGGCGTTCTCCAAGGGTTGTTGCTGCACGAAGCGGGAATCACGTGCGTGATATCCACATATGAAAAAAATGATGATGTGATCACCCCCACGTCAGAACAAATCTAAAGCATGCGTTGATAGGAGTGGGAAATCATAGAAAATAAATCATGCATATCAGATATGACTGTAACTTGAATTCATTCGAGAACCCACGCTCAACGCTCATCACTTTCGGAATGGCGAGTTCGTGTTCGGTGATGCAGGTACAAAGGATGTACCGTCGGCCTGACACCATCAAATCAAACAGAGGTCTCATATCACAAACCGTTTCCAAAACACTATCGAAGTTTTCATTCAATTCAAAATAGAGCCAAAGCCCAGACTGCTTTCAACAGCGCAGAACCTCGGCTCGACTAAGCGGTTGCAGGTATTACAGTGGTCAAGTGCTTGAGCTGTAGAATGGTGAGAAAACGCAGTGGCGTTTTACTCAAACGAGAATTGGATAACCTATTATTTTTAGAATCACATCCCGAGGTCCAGAGGCATTTTTCAAATGCGGGTTGCATGGAATTCGCAGAAAGGTTACAAGTTGGGTCTCACCAGGCCATAGATGAAGCCTTCGCCAAGACATTTGATGGAAACAAAGCTCGCGTTGGCTTTGTAGAAATTAAGGTGGATGAGGCTGTCATTGCCGCAGCTACAGGATTGCCAAGAACTGGTCAAAAATGGTTTAAAACCACCGCTCCTAAGAATCTGGATTTCAGGGTCTATTTGAAAGATGGGTACAAGCACAAAGCATGGAGAAAAGGTATGCTCGTTTCATATCTGGATGAAGAGTGGCAAGATTTATTCAAAGCCATTCAACTATACATTACATCAGAGGGAAGATATGACAAATTGATGATATATCACTTTAATCTATTGGATCACTTCACAGGTAAGACCCCCATCAATTTGCCTTATTTCTTGTATCACGGTTTGACTAAAGTATGCAAGAGGATTAGAGCTCAACCCTTGAGCATGAAAACTACTTTATGTCACCTTGGCCTCATAAAATTGATCATCCTGCAAGAATTGAAGCAACAGGAGAGGAGCTAGGAGCACTTTCTGTTCTGGGAAGGTTTTGAAACCCATAATCAAACTGCAAATGAGCATATGGCAGGTTTAAAGAAGCAATTGTCTCCTCAGAGTAGATCAAGGAGAAGAAGGGCCTTGCCAGGACCATCAGAGGACAGAGTTTCTGGAATAAAGCCTCACAATCTCAAAAGAAAATTGAACTTTGAGCAGACTACAGAGTAGACTACACAGCAGAATTCAGGACATCCTACACAGCAAAGTACAGGGAAGAATATCCTAAATTTTCCATACTCAGATTCAGAATTTGAGCAGAAAGATCAGTTCCCTGCCATCAAGAGTTCTGAGCAATCAGCAGAATGTGCTCAGAACTATGAAACATTAAAATATACAGAGCAGGGAGAATCATCAAAAAACCCTAGATCAAATAAATCTCAGAAAATCAAACACCTCAAGGAGGTAATTTCCCAGCAGGAGGTCTTGGAGCGAGTGATAAAGGATAGATATAAAAAGTTATCTGACAAATTTGCCAAGACAAACGTGGCATTTGAAAGATTGTCCAAGGAGACTGTCAGAGAGAAGAAAAGGAAGACTAAACTCGCCAAAGACTGCAACAGCCTGCGGTGTCTTACCAAGTGCCTCAAGAAGCAGATCAGGGGGTTGAAACAAAAGCTGAAACAAAGGTCTCATCCAGACCTGAAAGTTCTTTCTCAGGTGGCCGTCAATATGCAAGGTGAGAAGTCAGATGCCAACTGATTTTGGTTTGAAATCAACTTTGAAGGTGAAGGCTCTTTTTGTGCAATATCGGGACTTTCAACAGCGCCAAGCTACTATTTCATTACCCGTTAGCTGTGGAAAGCGATAGCTTTCAACAACTAACCCTTGAAAATTTCAAACGATTGCGCTGTTGAAAGATGGGCAAGCAATTTTTGAGGCCGAAAACGCAACAATTTATTTCCAACATGTTTTGAAGATATGCCAACGTATCAGTGGACCATTAAATTGCATGCAAGAAGTTCAACCTCAGGGATTCGAGGGATTTTGGTTACACGTTCAAAACCATATCCTAAAACTCAGCCATAAATTTTGGAAAATGGAACAGTCACATACAGGTGTCATGCTACTTCATCACATTACAGATGCTGAAAGCTGGAGGAAGCAAATAGCGATTGTTGTATATTGAAGACAATTCGAACACTTAGTTTAGTTATTGAAGACTTTAATTTCAAAGTTGTTTAAGTAGAATAGAACTGTTTTTATTTAATGACAGATCCATGTTTTTAGAATCTGTGTAACCATTTGTAAAGGCTATAAATGCTTGTTTTGATATCAAACAAGGGTTCGATTTTGGATAGAGGAATTGGCTATTGTACTCAGACTTTTTATGTTAATAAAGATCACAGGTTCCTTTCAATTTTGATGTCAGCTTTCCATCTTTATTTCTGCATTATTATCTGTGTTGTCAAGCTTTGAATGGCTGTTATCCCATTGTTTAGCTCATAGCCTGATAATAAGTTTCTTGATTGTCTCTTAGACCCTACATTGTACTGGTTTAGTTACAATCTATTCTTCACCCGCTTTAAAGTTATCTGCTGATTAATCAATCTTTGAGAGCACTGCCTATTTGTTTATCATTTTCATGTTTGATTGCCATAAGTTGAAATGAGTTATCCCATTGATCCACCTTTACAAAATACAAAAACATTCATTTCTTAAGTTACCAAGCACCTTTGGTTTGCAACCACAAAGGGTTTCTTGGAGTGATAACAAGTTTCACCTTTCCATATAAATTTCAAGAATCGATTTTGAATATTTTTGACACAAGCACATAGCTACATTACCCATTCAACACATAATAACATATCTAATCCATTGACTATTAAGGCATAAAGTTCCATTTGAAGCTCTATTTTTACTAGTTTTGTAGATACCTTATGTCACTTTCCTATATTCCTTTGATTTATTCATCATTTGAGATCTTTGGTAGTATATAGAAATATATTTACTTTTTTTTTTTTAGGGATGTTGATATTTACAAAATTTTGTGTGTTGGTGTAATTTACTAGTATTGTGGTATTGGATAAGTGGTTCAAGATTATAGGGGTTAGGGATAATATTAGGAGGTAGAATGTTGAATATTATATGGGTCAATTATTAAGGTTTATAAATTCTATAGGCAAGGGTTTTAAAGATTATGGGTTATTATTTGAGGTATATGAGTTAGGGGATATATGGTTTATAATATTCAAGTGCTATAGGAGTAAGGAGTTTTAAGATTTAGTGCTTGTGAGTGATAGGGACATAGGTCTATATGGTTATATGTGATATGGGTTATGTTTTATGATTATAGGGGTTAAGCTCATAGATCTTATAAGTACTTCGGGTTAGGATTTATAGGAAAATTATAAGGGTTAGGTGTGAGGAATTATATTAGTTATGTCATTGTGTATTGACCTCTAATGACATTCTTTTTCCATTATGAGGTTTTGCATACTAAAATAGGCTCTTGGGGCCCTACAAATATTCAAAGGAAAAAATCCAATGTCTTATAGCCTAAAATATACTTCTAAAGATCGTGGACCATGCATAGATTCTAGCACCACACGTTTCTTGTAAATCAAATTTGTGATATATAGGGGTCATATGAGTTCCATTAGAAGGAATTATGTGTGAGGGATGTAATTTCTTGTGACCCTAGTGATGTTAGAATGATAAAAATGAATGAATCAGAGCATAAAAATTGCTTTTAAGGATCATAAAACTTGCACATGGTGCCAAAACACCTAAGAAGCTATGAAAGCGCATCTTTGGCCCAAGATTGTAATATGAGCACCATTCAACTATCTATATTTCATATTTTTAAACCATATTTAAATGCACTGTGCAAGTGCCCATATCATCCCTCCAACTTAAAGGAACCTTATTTTTTCAAATTTCCATAACCACTAAAGTGTTGTGAGAGACCACCATGACTGTGTGTTAACCTCAAGGTTAGTGGGTGAGGACATTTAGGGTTTTGTGCATTTAGGGAAACATCTAAGATTTGGTTGATCAATATTAGCTTAACTTTGCTTGTTGGAAAGCCTCTTTGGAAACTAAACATGTAATAACCGAATTAATTTAACATCAATTAATTCCACAAACAAAATAGTAACTTCTACTTGATTTCAGAAAACTTAATAATTCCTTTTAATTCATTACATACGCATGTTAAATTTATCAACGAATATTAATTTTATAACAGAATAAAACAAATACGTAATTTTAAAATACCTTGGTCTGATGCTAACCCTCTGCTTTCCGCTTGTCTTGTTGACCTTCCTGCTGCTGCCTTGCCTAGATTGAAGCCATGGACCAACTCTGCCCAAACCGTGTTTCCACCCTGCCAACTAGGACAACTTCCTAGCTCCAGGATACCATATGGATATCCTGGCCCCCGTGCCCAAAACCTCCAGCAAACCGGTGCCCCCTGTACTAATCCTTCCGACTACAGAACTCAACTCCTGTGCAAATCCCAGAGAACCCTCCCAAAAATCCCGAAGAATGATAATCCCTACCTTCGTAAACCTCCTCCCCTCATATCCCTCCTTCACCGCCCTTTCACCTCATTTACTTCCTTACCTACACATTTATTACCTTATCCACCTAGTTAATGCCGCTTATCCACTTATTAATGTTCCTTATCCATTTATTAATGCTCCTTATTCCCTCTTCCGTAAACCCTTAATTTAAACAATATAATTTATTAACCCTCTTAATTTAATACCCATGTCTATGAATGTAACAGGTAATTAATTAATCAATTAATTAATCAAGTTGTAATCATTAATTAATTAATAAATATTTAATTAGTATCATTATACCAATCTTTGTTTAATTAATAATATGTTAGAAAAATTAATTACCTAATAAATTTTTACTTAATAATTCCCTAAACATATATTATACTAGGGTTGTTACATACACCCACCCTTCAGGAAACTTCATCCCGAAGTTAAGGTATCTTATGGTCAAAGGAAAAGAATCATGGTTCACACATTCTTAACAATTAACCGACATTATCAGTAAGTAAGTCAAGAAAACCCATACATACTGGTGTATATGTACAAGAAATGCATGTGTAGCTAGTACATACAAGTCTCGTGCATGTACTAATAATCAAAACTATCATCCTTTAGTAATTTATGTATGCATCTAATCCAGTCAGCAAGACTAGTCTTTTATAAAAGAC
>JASDQU010412734.1:0-10499 GCA_032191745.1 Picea mariana
GTGGTTTTGCAGACCATGTGAATGAAGATGATAACAAGTTAAAAACTTGTACCATCCAGAAGGAAGATTAGAAAAGCATTCTGATGATTGGAGGGATAAAGGTATTCCTGCCATATAGACCAGTTGAGGCTAGTGGGTGTGTTACCAATGCAGCAACAATAGAAGGACAGCCAGTTGTGACTGTCAAAGAGATGGAGAAGATATCAGAAGTTGCCTAAGGAAAAGAATAGGAGCACACAGATAAGATGCTCACTCCTTGGGAGAAGGAGTTAGAGATGTTGGAGGATTGGCTGAACAATCCAGAACTAGTAGATGACTACAGAGAGAAAAAAGTCATGCAGATGTTAGCAGAGGATCATTCCAAGGAATAGCTCAGAAATTTCAGCCATGGAGCTGAACAGATGATGATGACTGTAATGTCGAGGCATGCAGCAACAGATGAAGGGAAATTCTAGTCTAAGGAGAAAATGGAGGAAGTTGGAGATGCACCAGCAGGAGAAATGGCAGAAGCAAGTCTGTGAGAGAAGGTGACTGAACAGTAGATCAGTCAAGAGGACAAGACTGCAAAGCTAAATTTTGAAGCAGGGTGGCAAGCTAAGGCCATAGAGGAAGAAGATGGCATGGGAGATCTAGTTGATCTACCCACTAATAAGAACGAAGAAGTGAAGCGAAGAAGACTGCATAAAGAGAGCCAACCACTAGATCGGTTGGACGAGATAATTGAGGAGATCAGAAGGCTGATGATCAGATTAGCAAAAGTAGTCAGCAAAGAGAAGATGAGCAGAGGAGGACCTACCATAGTAGTAGGGCAGTAGTAGCAGAAAAATAGTGGAGCATATGGACCACTCCAAAGAACTGTTTGGGATATAGATGGATTTCAATAGTGGTGCTGGGAAGCTCATGAGTAGGAGCTCATGAGTAGGAGCTCATGATTTTTGCAGCAGAGGAGTATGATGCAGAAGCATCCCTCTAAGCCAACTACGTGCCATCCATCTAGCACATCAAGCGTGTTCAATGGAGAGGACAGGCGCAACCCTCTCACTTTCAAATTTCAAATTTGAATTTATTGTATTAAATGATTGTAAGGTTGGTAGAGCCAAAATCCATGCATGTGCACATGCTTAGATAAAGGTTGCCTTAAAAAGTTGTAAGGATGATATCTAGATCCGATTCAAACTAGACAACCATTCAATGTAATTGAATGTAAATTAATGAGAGTTGGTGAGGATGGAGGGAAGCGCTCAAGGATCCCCCTTTTGTAAAAAGATATTCTTTTGTTTTGAGAGGGAAAGAAAGAAGGTAAGAAGAATAGGGAGAAAGGAGAAGAGAGGAGAGCCGAGACTCTGTTGTAGTTTGAGCTCGAACACATTGTAAAGAGGCATTTCATATTAATACAATCATAGAAGTTTTTCCTGCATGTTATTGTTCATGTGTTAGTGAGTTCATGAATGAATGCCTTTATGTGTTGATGATATGTTGTAGATGTATGTTAGATGTGCATTTGCAGGAGATAGATAGATTTTCCTATCTGTGAGTTCTTTGACTTCAGGTTTGGGTTCTTTGTGGCTTCATGCAAGAGGTTGCATGACATAATACTGCGGGTTTTGTAAGCTAGTGCAAGGAGTGCACTTCTGAATTCTGTGGAATTTTAGACCAAGACATGCCAAGAGGGTGCACCAGAGGAAGTCATTAACTCAAGGAAGAATCCTCAGGGTTATTGAATACCTTGAAGGAAGAACTGTGCAGAGGAGAGAACAGAGAAGAGAAGTAGAATTTCTGAGAATTTTGTAAAGGCTCTATTAGGAGGGCATTGAGCAAATGCACAAGATGCATTGAGCCAGTGCATAGAGTGCACTTCTGAATTCTGCGGAACTTGGACAAAGTTATGTCAGGAGGGTGCACCAGAGGAGGTATTAGACCTAGGGAGAAACCTCAAGGTTGTTGAACACCTTGGAGGTAACACTGTGCAGAGGAAGGAACAACGATAATAGAATCACTAAAGGTTATGTGGAAGCTCTATCAGGAGGGCATTGAGAAAGTGCATAGAGTGCACAGGAGAACTCTATTTCGAGTTCAGAGAGAAGACAGATTCATCGAGGATTCTTGAGAACTCTGCCAGGTGGGCATTGAGTTGGGGCAAGTGTGCACAGAAGGGACTCTTGTTTGAGTTCAGAGAGAAGAGAAGTGTCACAGGAGGAGACACTCACAGGGTTACTGAACACCCTGCAGGCTCAGCAAAGTGTGCTTGAGTAGGAAGTTTCCAGAGGGAACTTTCATCCCAGCAAGGAGAGAAAGGGACAGAGACACTTAGATCTCAGAGCCACAGATAAGCTCAGAAGAGATAGCACCATTTCATGCAAAGGCCCTGGAAGAGATTGCAGAGTTTGAAGGAACCTTTGAGGTTTGGAGAATTAAAGCTCAGGATGGATAGCACAGTTGTGTGTAGGGACCTGCAAGGAGTGCAAAGGTCAGAAAAACCTTTTAGGTTTCAGAGTGAATCAAGCTCAGGAGGGACGACGCTTCTAGAATGCAGGTGAGCTCATCAAAACCAGATCGAGCTCAAAGAGGAAGCAAAGGCTGAGGCCTTTGAAACTTTGAAAATCTTCCAACTGGAAGGGAAGGAGTGCATGCTCAAGAAGGAGTAACAGCTACCATTGGATCAGTAGCATAGATAACCGTTGATCACAGGATCAAGGAAAACTACGCGGAGGTTAAACCTCTAGACGTGGCGTAGTGGAAGAGTTGGAATGGACGGTGGGAAAACTTCGTGGAGAAGTGCCAAAAATCCTGTGGACCGTCAGATCTCACAGATCTGTGAGAAGGTGAAGGCTGAGTGTCTTTTGGCATTTCGACATTTTGAGGTTCGGCATTTCAGAAATCCCGATGACAAGGAGTTGGGGCACTTTGCATTGAAAACCCCGAAGTCGTGAAACACGACGCACTCTTGGAGTAGGGATGTGGTCATGGGGGAAGCATCCATTTCGGAGTTCAGCCTTTTGGCATTTCGGGGTTTGGGAAATCGAAGGACCAAGAACCGTCTGCAGTCAGAATCGCAAAATCGCGAATTCTGAAATCCCAAAAAGTGGACCGTGGTCACGGGTAGATTTTGACATTTCAAGAATTCGGGGATTCAAACACCGAGGATTGTAAAGATAGAGAACAAGGGGAACACTTGCATCGTGGCTTCCTGAATCACGAAAGTTGGTAGCGCTTTGTCGTGGATTTTCTTTTCGGCATTTCGGTATTTCAGGACCCGGGTGTTCGAGAGGCCAGGAGTCGAGAGACATGGAGTCCTGACTCATGAAATCATGAAATCCCAAAAGAGTTTGGGGGAATAGTAACCGGTTTCGGCCTTTCGACATTTCGGGGTTTGAAAAGTAGAGGAGGTAGTGAATTAGGTCGCTGCAATTCAAACTCCCGGTTACCGAAATCCCGGTACAACCAGGACCGTTGGGTCGAGGGAGAACTTTGTTTTGGGTTCACTAAGAAGAAGGTGAAGACTCGCACCTGGTGCATGTTTGTGTAGGTGGGGTTTTTGTGGAAGGACCTATGGATCAAATTTTTGGGGTTCCAGTGAGGGCCCAAAAGAACTAATTCAATTCTGCGGATTCAGAGAAGAACGATCCTATGCAGATCTTGGCCTAAGGCTTGGGGGTCTGTGTCACTTGAGCTTTGGATTCTTTATGTTCTTCAATGATTCATAGTTGAAGGGATCCAAGCTTGATATTTAGATTCTTTATGTGGTGGTTTTGTTGGTTAACCACTAACCATATTCCATTAATTCTTGAATAATGTGGTGGTTTTGGTTTACCAATAACCATATTCCATTGATACTTGAACAATGTGGTGGTTTTGGATTACCACTAACCATATTCACTTCCCACTAAAGGTTTAAGAGAGTTTCCTTTTCATCAATGTGCTCCCCCCCTTGAGGTATGGAGAGTACCACTTTTATTTCATTTGTGTACGACTCAAAGTGGGAATGTGGAAACAACCACATGTTATATCGTCCTATGAGGGCCATTCTTGAAATATATGCCATAAGGGGACCACTTTGGAATTATATACCCTTATGTCATGTACAAAACCATTATGTTCTACAAGATGGGTTTTTACTCGATATTGAATTCTTTGGTAAGACTAATGCAACTTCTTGACTTGTTGATTCCATTTCCATGAAGTTATCCATCCATAATTAATTGTTTGCTATACCTTCTTCTTCTTCCTACACTTTTCTAAGAGATGATTTGTCTTCCCACAATGAATACAAGGATGGAGATCAAAACATTGTGTCTCCAAGTGACCAAATCTATGAAAATGTTGGCACTTATTAGCAATATTCTTCACTTCAAGAAATATTGCACTCACAAACTGAATTGGTTTAGAGTAATCTAGGATAATAAATCCTAATACATGTTGATTTTGGTTGAATGATAATAAATCCTAAGGTCTAACAAACATCTTGGAAAGATCATTTTGTGAATCTTGACTTTCTGCTTTTGTATCTTCAAATTTCTTGTTAGGTCTCAATGATGCTTTTCACACTTGACTTCGAAAATGTTTTTCCCTTTATACAATTCACTGCTCGGATTCAATGGTTTATCCTTTAATGCTGACAATTTTTTATCAATTTAAATCTTCAAAAGACTATTTTGACAATGCTCCACGCAACTTTTATTATGAGATGGCATGTAGTGAATGATCAATTTGATTTTAACACCTTATTACTCCATGCTTGTTGTGTATCATTTTCCAAATGACACAAAATACCATAGAGAATGAAAATCCAAAAAGTATACACAATCATCCAAAAATTATAGACAATCATACGCAAGTGTACAATGATCATTAGACCCCCTTACAATGATCTTTAGACCCCCTTATTCTAATTTCAGGATAGGTCCAGGAACATCCAACAATAGAAAAATATCTTTTTATTCAACATGTGATACAACTAGATCTTAGCACTTGAGATCACAACTAAGAACTCTCCTTTTAATTAGTTTTCTCCTTATAGGCCCATTTTAGATTTTAAGAAAAAATCAATAATGCATCTAGTGTCTTCACCCTTTAAAAAATTATTGCCTCCATTTCAATATTTGAAATACTTCTTATCCAAGATATTTTATAATCCCAAATTAATTTCTCAAATCTATTTTACAAGAGAAAATATACTTTTCACAAAATACTCCAAAGTCCTCAAATCATATGATTATTTAGTGTGGCTAATATTCAAGAGCCTTTTATTACTTCCACCATGATTAAAAATGGATTACCTTCCTTTCCAAGGGTTGAAGAGTTCACGTGAGATGATCACATGATCTCTTCATGTTCCAAATTGATTTTGAAGCATGCATGTGCAGTCAAGGGTGGTTGGCTATCTAGATCCAATGCATTGCATGCCTCAACTTTTGAAGGTTGCACCACTCCTTTATAGCTGGTAATTATTTTCATCAATCTGGTTCCCACTGTAACTACAAAATCAAAATCCGACAAAAAATTCTTTCTTATAAAACCACCAGATTTTAGACTTTCTTAAGATTTACCTTTCTTTCAGCGCTCTACAACATAAAAAGAAGAGGAACACGACAGTTTTCTGTTATCTGCTTATCTGTGTTCAAATTCTTCTTCTTGGACACCAACTTTGTGGATTGAAAAATTTGTGCTCTTTCCGATAAAAATTTGTGCTCTTGTGGATATCTAGCTGGAAGATTAGAAGCTTTAGGAAAAGAGCATGAACTGCTAATGGAGCATAGTGACTTGTCTTGTATGTATGAGCTTCAAGTAGCATACAATAACATAGGACAAGATCTAGTGAAGTTGTTGTATTTTGCTGAGATATATGTGATTTTGGGCTTACTCTGAACTTGATCTTGAATTCTGATACAAATGTCGAGGCCAACTTCTTTAGATCAACTCTTGCAAATCCCTATTTAACGAACTGATTAACTCCTCCAAGTTGAACAAATTACTACAATGAACAAATTATGAGGCCCCTTAAGACTCAAGAACTAATCTTTCTTCACCATGGATCTGATACCATATTAAGAATTGGAGCACAAACAAGACAAGATAGGAAATGGTGAAAAATACTTTAAGCCATTATAATGCACATTGTATTGATCTCATTATATGAATTATAGTACATAGATAGACCAGATCTAGATGATCTCACTAAAAAATCATTAGTGGATCATCACAAGACCTCATGAATATATGAGGTTTATAACTCATATAAATGTGGTATCGGACTTTGTGATTGTCTAGGGACTCACACTCTAACAAAAATGAGAGGTGTGGAATGATATCCCAATATTTTTCAAGAGGTGTAACACCTTGTTTTCTCCCAAGAATTTAACTTTGAACAAAATTCATATATCTATGTGATGAGGTATGTAATGGAATTTTTATTTAATAGAAACATCAAATCATTGACTAAGAGGGAACAACCTTGACAATACTTTCCATGATACACCCTAAGAAATTGACGAGGAAGGAACTAACCGATTGATGGAATTGTTGAGTGAGGTGGAGATGAGTTGCATAATTAAGGAAATCAGGAAGCTTGCACACCAAGATAAATTATGATTGTAAACATAAAATCCACACCTAACAACACACTAAACTAGCATGAAACCACATAACCATTAAAAGAAGTATAGAGTGGTGGGTGGATATTTAATGAATATCGGTAGTTGGCCATTACAAAAGATAATGAGTGATGGAAAAAATGATAGGGAATACCATGGAACCACCCTCTTCAGACTAGGATGACATAATGTAGGTTACATCTGTAGGAAGTCACAGAGATCTCGAGGGGATAGAGAAGAAGATCAGATGAGAAAAACAAAAAAAAAAGAAAGAGAGAAAACACACACAAGAAAAATACATATGAGAAAAAAAACACACAGACAAGAGAAGACAGAGATGAGAAAGAGAGAATGAGATTTCAAAGGTATTGAATTGATAAAGAGAAGGGAAAAGAAGATATTTCTTGAGGAAAAAAAGAAGTTTGTTTGAGTTGTTGATGATCAACTTGGATAGAGAAGACTCGGATCCCGAACTGGAGAAATAGTGGGCTGCAACTTGGTGCTTACTGGACAGAAACTGACACTAGTAAGGGGAGGTCATTGAGGGACTATTGAGCAGAGAAGGGACTCCCTTGTGTAAAGGAAATCCAATTAAAAAACCACCTGATAAACCTGTGGAGACCCGAAACTCAGTGGGAGGTGGCAAATTTTGTTGTGTCAGAGGAGGAAGGAGAGTAACCTTCCTGGATCATTGCAAGATTGGAACCCTACTGAGTCAATTTCCTTGGCGGTATCATGGCTTGGCATGACAGTCACGTGCTGTAGGAAGTTACTCTACAACAAGGCCTAAGGTTGGGAGGAAAGAAATCCTCTCTTAGTCAGTCAGAAATGACATGTTTCCTTACCAAATAAGTGTTTATTTGCATGTGTAAATGTTTCAAATTAAAGAGAACAAAATCAATTGTTTATAATCCTTGAATTGAATGCATGCAAGTTGATATATGTTGTAATGATTATTTATGAACTGATAATCATGAAAATGAGCAAGCATGGACTATTACATACTTGAATTTTTGTATTCTCGTATGAAGTGTTTATATTATGGTAGTTTTGGGAGGTATTAACCTCCATGTGTAACCTTTGGCTAGAATAGAATATTCTGGAAGCAAGATAAACCCTAAACATATGTGTAGAAACCCTAGAAGACAAGTCGACTCAGTAAAAGAATTAATATTGAAGTATTAGCTTCTATAAGGACAAGTCGACCTAGACAAGTGACAAGAGCCACTATAAATAGAGGGTGCTTGAGCTCATTTGTACTCACTCACTTCACTCACTCTCTCAGTCAAGTCTAGCACAAGTTTGGAGCTGCAACTACAAGTTTGGAAGGTACATCTTCTGGGGTGATTCTTGGTCTATCTCTCTAGTGCTATCTACCCTAAGATATACACCCTATCTTCTAATATCTCTTGGTGATATTATTGGTGATGTCTTGGAGCATATTGGTGGTATTCTTGGTGACATCTTGGAAGAAGTGCAACTCCAACTGTTGTAGATGATTAGTGTTCTAGTTCTATGGTTTTGGGAATTTCTATATGGTGCACTATCTTTGGAGAAATTTGTGCTCTCTTGGTTATCTGTTGGTTCTAGTGCTGCTTCTAGAATCATTCTATCTAGCAAATGTTATGGTGCTTGGGGGTGGTTGCATGCCTATGGTTGGGTGACAATATTCTGATATTGTTTATGGTTAAATGAGCACATCAAATATTTTAATAGGTTATAGGCCCACATTACCTTCAAAATATTATAACCGTTGGAAGGTAGAGCGGGAGTTCTTTATCAAGACCATTGTAGCACCAGTTGTAGCTCCAACTAGGGTTTTTGAATTTACAGTTGCAACAAACCCTAATCCAACTCTTTTGGCACCTTAAGTGAAGCATTGGACCTAATTTATGGATATTCTAATGTTCCCTAGCCTAGTGCACCCTCTGGTGCCCTCATCCAACAAAACAATCAGGTTTGAGTTCTTGGTCAAAGTCAAAGTCAAAGGTTGAATTTTGGTCAAAATTGATTATGTGGTCAAAGTTGAAATTTAAGGGTTTCTAGCTTGTTCTAATCATTGAACTTTTTTTATTTAGTTTATAACCTCTTATTTTCAATATGGTGTCTAGTTTCATATTAGAAGACAGGTTAAACGATGCTACAATTTTCAAAGGTATGCACTTATATATGCTTTTCAAGTTATATCATTCAACAAATCATGAGTGTGTTTGCAAGGGATGTACACGAGACCTTGTCCAAGAAATGATCTTGGATTCAGTACATTCATAGGAACAAGCGGATGAGGCTCCAAGTTTGATTGATCAATTGTTAAGTTTCAATTTGCACATATCAAGTTTGATAGTTTCTATAGTACAAGTAAACATTATAGTTGTGACAACAATCTTTGAAAGGTTCTATTACTTCTAGGTATACTTGGTTGCATGTAAGTACCATTGATATAGATGCTTATTGAACTTGTTTGCAAAATGAACTAACTTCTCCTCTAGGAGATATCTCTTTTTTTCCTCCCAAGCAGGTCACCTTGGTAATTCTATGATGACTACCATCCTTGTTACCATAGATATTTTCTTATGAAAATGCTACTGGAAATACTTTTTCTCTTGTTGTTTTTGTTCTAGGAAAGTCACATGCGATAGATCTCAGAAGGAGCTATAGTGACAGTTTCAAAAATGGAGCAGATGACTCCATCAAGTGGTGAGGCGAATGATCTCACCAAGTACTAATTCTAAAGGAAGCGTGTAAAGAAAAATGAGTCTTGGATCTGATACAATCATATGTGTGGACCAATTTCAACCTCCTCACTAAGAATAAGATAAAGATCTTGAGGTTCGATAATGAAGGAGATTACTCCTCCAAGGAGCTCATTACCTTTTGTAAAGCAGTCGGGATTAGGAGGTAGCTAATTGTTCCACAAAATCCTCAACAAAATGGTGTGGTAGAAGGAAAGAACCGTTCCATTGAAAAATATTTCAAGGAAATGATGAATGACTAGAATCTATTCATGTTTCTATGGGGAGAAGAAACTATGATAGTCATATATGTTTATAATAGAAGTATAGAGTGATGGGTGGAGAGTTAATGAATATCTACAATTGGCCATTACAAAAGATAATGGGTTATGGAACAACTGATAGAGAACACCATGGAACCACCCTCTTCAGACTGGGATGAAAAAATGTAGGTTATGTCTGTAGGAAGTCACAGAGATCCTTAGGGGATAGAGAAGAAGATCGGATGAGGAAAAAAGAGAGAGAGAGAGAGAGAAAACACACATGAGAAAAATGCAAATGAGAAAAAAACACACAGACAAGAGAAGACAGAGATCAAAAAGAGAGAATGAGAGTTCATAGGTGTTGAATGGAGAAAGAGAAGGAAAAATAAGATCTTTCTTGAGGAAAATAAGAAGATTTTTTGAGTTGTTAATGATCACCCTAAATAGAGAAGACCCAGATCCCGAACTGGATTAATTGTGGGACGCAACTTGGTGCTTACTGGAAAAAAACTGACACTGGTAAGTGATGTAAGTCATGTATGAATCCGACCCAAAACCTTCTCTATCAATTTCAGAATCAACACTATCGCATAGAAAACCCCAGAGGCCTTACCAGTCATTAGATCAATCGGTGGACAGAGATCAATCGGTGGACAAAGATCAACGGTCTCCATGGATTGCGGAGATCCAACTTTCTCGCAGTTTAATCTGTCACCCGAATTCCACAATTGGATTTATATGATTGTTGGTGGATCTATCATAGCCGTAGATCTCTTGATCGAGGAGATATGACGGTCCTGACTAATTGCGGAAGTGGAACCAACGCGATGTTTAATTCTCCCTTCACGCTCCACAATCGATCCCGTCCTTTGATATGGTGCTTGTGTATCCAATGATCATGACTTGATCTAGTC
>JASDQU010412743.1:0-10422 GCA_032191745.1 Picea mariana
GAGTAAAAGCAACGATCGCTGAACAATTAGATGAAGCTTTAGACTTGAAAGAAGATGCATTTAAGAGAAAAGAGACAATCCTGAAGGAGGCTATTTTGGAGCTTCAATTAGAAAGACAAGCAAGGAAGGATGCTGAAACAGAAAAAGCCCATTTGGAGGCATGTTTAAACCACTTAAAGGTGGTTTTAATTAAGCAACTCAATGAAAATGATGAATTAAAGAGGCAAAGGGACACGGCCCTTCTGAAAGAAGATGCAATTCTGAGAAAAGAGGCACGCCTTAAGGAGGTTATTTTGGAGCTCGAATGTGAAAGGCGAGCAAGGGAGGATGCTGAAACAGAAAAAGCAGATTTAGAGGCATCGTTAAACCACTTGAAGATGATTTTAATGAAGGAACTCGACAAAAATGATGAATTAACAAAGCAAAGGGATGAGGCCTTCCGTCAAAGGGAAGAAGCTTGCAGAGAAAAAAGAAACACGGCCATATATCTGCAGAAAGGATGGATGCCCTCACTGTTATCTTCTTCTTTGGCTTTTACATTATCTTTATTTCATAAATGTAAAAGTAAAATTAAAGGAACCTCCAAGAATGAGCAAGGCTGTAACAATGACGATTGTTCAGTATAGCCTGCTTTCCATTCCTGTAATATGTTATTGTGGATTTAATATGTGTGCTATGCTTTAAGCATCTATATGTGGTTCTATAATGACATACTCTTGCTAAAGATCTATTTCAGTGAGTGAGTTATTTGTTAGACAAGTTTATTTTATGTAATTTGGTTTCAGGGTTTTTGTTGGAATGAGTAACTTCTATTCTATTTGAATGAGTATGTAATTTGGTTTCAGGGTTTTTGTTGGAATGAGTAACTTCTATTCTATTTGAATGAGTAATTTTTATTTTTCTTGTGTGTGATTATATTAAAGGTTGTGAATATCTCATAAATAATTTGTTTTTAAGTTTTATAAGATTGTTTTTAAGTTTTATAAAATTATTAGATCCGGATATGATATGAGAGATTTTTTTCAACTAATCAACTTCTATTTTGGTATATGGTTAAAAATGAACAGTTTGTTAGTGTTAAAACTTAAAATCGTCTATCTATTACACTATTTTAAGACAATAAAACAAAATTTGATGTATTTATATGTATGCAATTATTTTGTTGAATAGAGCTTGATTTCTTAAAATCCGCTAGGTATTGAGATATCGCTGATGGGAGAATGTTCCATTGCTTTTTATGTGGTAACGGTTGTGTGAGAAAATCAATTCCTGTGGTGAGACTGCATCGAGACTTTGCTAAATCATTGTACATATTCAGAGCTGCTGTGATTCCCTATTAAAGTAATGAAGTTGTTTCACAGGAAAGTGTTAGTTTCAAGTTGTTATCAATATGTATTTAGCAGAGTATTTATTGTTTTATATATGTTGGGATATATATTATTTCATTTAAAAGTATTTTAAATAAAATGATATATATTTCAATATATAGAACATTAAATACTTTGTTGTTAATTTGTGTTTTATATGTTGGGATATATACTATTTTATTTAAAAAATTATATTGACGATATATAGTAAATAGTCTAAATCACATAGAATTAAAAAGGTCACATGGTAAATTCTTAGTATGCCAAAGATGTTATTGGTATCACAAAGGTGAATTGACGTGACATTCAATTCATGAATGTAATATGGTAGTTATTTAAGAGCTCAGTGTGAAGTGAAATGCGTTATTGAAAATATGGTATTTTTTATTCTTTTTCCAAAATAAAATTGTATATTATATTAATAATAATATAATCTTTTTACATATACTGTTTTTTTGTTGATGAGGCATCCAGTCACTCTAGCTAGTTAATGATTATAGCCGACTATGCTTACAAAAAACTTTTGTGCAAAAGTACCAGTGAGATTTTACTTGCAAAAAACAAAAAAGATCCTCTTTCATAGGGGTGGATTACAACATATTGAGACCAAAGTGCCGAAGAGGACAACATCCAAGAAAGAAGAAACTATAGATATATGAACTGTGAAGGTCCCTCATATCTCTCCACCCATAAGTTATAAGTAATTCTCCCTTGGTAGCTGAGAAGTGCCTTCTTTGAAAGTTGGTCTGCTTGTATATTTGCTTCTCTGAATATGTGCTTAAAGGATATAGAACGGAACTGTGGGCAGATCTCTTCTATTATGTCCTTCCACGCATCCAGATTTTCCACCCTTAGTTCACCTCTTTTATTGAGCCATTCAATGACTGTCCTAGAGTCCCCATAAACATATAAAGTAGTGATAGACAATCTAACAACAAGAGTTATAGTTGTCCAAGCTCCCATTAATTCCGCTCTAGTGTTAGTTCCACACCCACAGTTTAGAATCCATTTGTACTCACTAGAGTCATCAATCTTAATAACTCCAACCGCTCCACTTAGTCTCCCAGAGTTCTGAGACGCCCCATCAAACCAAGCAAGTATTTTGTTTTCACGATAGGAATAAACCCTTATTCGTGGAATTTTTGCTTGTATAGAATTCTTTGATAAACCCAATGCACTCCTTGTTAGAAATATTATTCTTTGAACATAAGGCTGCTTTTCTTAAAAAATAGACTTATTCTTATCTGTCCATATAAACCAATAGGTGTATGCCGACAGGGCTTTCATAGTTGGGTTCTGAAAAGCCCAGTTTTTGAAGGATTCTATCACTATGTTTCCATTCCAACCAAAGGCCAATTGCATAGTCTTTTTTATTTCCACCCAAACTGTCAGGGTAAAGACGCAATTAACAAAAAGATGATTTGAATATTCTCTATTAGATTTTCATAATATGCATTTACCTGGCCCATTCCATCCCCGCAATTGAAGATTTTTTTAGGTCAAAATTTTATTTTCTGCTAAAAGCCAAGTGAAGAACTTTAATTTCATAGGACAGTCCCACTTCCATATATCTCTTCTCCATCCCCCTATTTTATTATTCCACAGTGAGTTAGATAATGCTTCATAAACATTTTTGATCGAGATATGGCATGACTTATCTCCACCCATCCAAAACAATTCATCTTGTTTTTCAACTAACGCTATGCTCGAATCTCTCAACAACTGTGTATAGCGCTCCCATTCTTCAACTAGTGGCTCGTCCAGTCCTAACTCAACATTACTGAACCAACTGGTACTTGTCGCATTCCCAGTCCATTGTCGACTTGCTTGGTATAAAATGAAAATGTGCTTTTGGTTGAGCCCGGTTATCAGTTCCTTTGACAGGATGGCTTCCTGTCCCAAACCTATGATCGCATCTTTTCCAACTTGTATTGAGACACCAGATCCTGACTTCCATGCTATCTAATGGATAATGATTGGCAATGTGTTACAAAGGTTTTTCCATGTCTGTGAGCTAAAAGGATGTTTCGGATCTCCCGATCTAAGCCAGGTCAAAACTCAAGTATGAGGAAAATACTTATCCTTAAGAATATTTTTCCATATACCATGTCTCATGATAGCTCTCCACATAGCATTTGTTGCCAATGCTCTGTAGAATAAGAAAATAGTTCGTAGGACCCATCCTCCAAGTTTTTTTGGTCTAGCAATTGACATCCAGTTACTTAAGTGATACCTATGATTGTGACTGTTTCCAAACTAGAGAAAATTGAAACATATTTTTCGGAGTCTTTGAAGAACAAATATCGGGATATGAGCTAAGGCCATCCGGTAAACTGGTTGGCTCTCCAGGACCGCCTTTATCAATACATATCTTCCCCCAAGAGACAACCACTTATTACTCCAATGTGTAATCCGAGCCTCATACTTATCTAATAACCATTGCCAATCATCAGCTTTATAACTGTCAGCTTTTAACAAATATCCAAAATATTTGAAACCTAAGGCCAAATCTTTCAAAGGAAAGAGGAGAAATTCCTTTAAAGCCATAAGAGTTTCCATCTGAACCCCCGAATGGAGTAGGACAGACTTCTGTGGATTGATAACCATACCCAAGGCGCAACAATTTTTTTGAAGAATATCCTGAATAATCTCCCATTCCGAAAGGGATGCTCTGGTCATAATCAATATATCGTCTACAAATAAAAGATGAAGAACTTTGATTAGTCTAGAAACCTTGATTCCAGAGATGAAACCTTTTTCTTTAGCGTTTTTGAGAGCTAGGTTAAGACCTTCCATAGCCAAGATAAAAAGAAGTGGCGACATCAGACAACCTTGTCTGAGACCTATGAAGCTTTTAAAAAAGTTTGTGGGCTTTCCATTAATTAAGATGACATAATTTGTGGAAGTGGCACATGCCATAATCCAGTTTGTAGTTGGAATACCAAAACCACTCTGAAGCAAAATTAACCTTAGATAGTCCCAGTTTGTACAATCATACGCCTTTTTTAAGTCTAGCTTCAGGATAATATCTTGTAGTTTTTTAATTTTTAATGCTATGTAAACATTCCTGTGTAGATCCAATTGCATCAAGTATTTGCCTTCCTTTAAGAAATCCCAGTTGTTCCTCTGATAACGATATGGAGAGAATTGGTCTAATTCTCTTAGAAATCACTTTGGCTATTATCTTATAACATAAATTACATAAAACTATCGACTGAAAATCACTGAACCCTGTGGGATTATTTGCTTTGGGAATCCGTGCGAGGAAGGTTGAATTAATCGCGCTGATTACTTCCCCTCTAATTCTAGATTCTTCCACCATATCTGATAAATCTTGACCAACCAACTCAAAGTAGTGTAAGAAAAATTCCACAATCCATCCGTTTGTTCCAGGACTTTTGTCCTTTGCAAAAACCCTTAGAATCTTCAATATTTCATCCTTTGAAACAATTTTTTCCAAGTGCCTTAAGTCCTCCTCGCACACAAAGCTAGGGAACAACCTGACTGTATTGATCTGATTTGTTATTGTATTTTGTCCTGTATCATTAAAGAAAGATTTAAAAAACTTAACTGCTTCAACCTTAATAGCTCTTTGTCTCGTATGTGAAACCCTTGTACCATCATTAATTTCCCAAATGAATTTTTCGTTTCTCCTGTAGCTTGCGAAATGGTGAAAGAACTTAGTGTTCTTATCACCACTTTTGATCTAGATAGCTCTACTTTTGTTCCTCCGCCAGCAAAAACTTCTTCTCTCAGATTCTAAATTGATAACTGTTTGGTTAATGCTTTCATGAGTGTTTCCATTATTTATCAGCTCATAACAGTGATTTAAGAAGTTATGGTGAAGTGGAATGTGTTATTGAATTTTTTGGGGGTTTGTAAAAGAAACATACTCAATATGTGAATGTAGAGTTTGTTAAAATGGTTTATTATAATAATTCAAGGTGAAGTATAGAATCTCTAAAGAGAATATTGGACAAGGACATTAAAGAAGAGGTCAAAAACACAGATAAAGATTCCAAATATGTGAATGACTAAAGAGAAACAAAAAAGTATATGGATTTGGTCACGTGTGTCATTATCTTTTGTTGATATTTTGTATCCTTGCATGGAAATACTTTGTAATGTAAAAATCATTCCCGACTTTTCTTGGTAAGGTGTGCTATAGTTTGAAGGGAAATTTAGTTATGTGTTTTATTTTCCCTAATTGTCCCTTGATGAAAGGTTGTTTGAGGATTGAGGTGCCATAAGTCTTCATATTGGCAGGTGCATAGAATGTAAGATTGACTTGGATACATCATGTATTCAGACTATTTTCCTAGAGACTTGATGAGCACCATGGTTGGGTTCCTAGGTGTCTCGATAGATGAAAATATGACTATAAGATGGCCAATTTTTCAATCTTTACAGTCAAGTTGATGTTAGGCCTTGGAGTACAATAGGTTCGGAGTCTAGTTGTGTACCAATGCTTGTGCCATAAGTCTTCATATTGACAAGGGCAAAGAATGTGAGATTGACTTGGATACATCATGTATTTAGACTATTTTCCTAGAGAACTAACGAGCACCATGGTTGAGTTCCTAGGTGTCTCGATAGATGGAAATATGACTATAGGATGACCAATTGTTCAATTTGTATAGTCAATTTAAAGTTAGGGTGGAATCATAAAACTAGATATATATGAAATATATATGAAATATTTATTAAATGTATTTTGTGTTGTCTTATTCAAATGTACAACAATGTGTATAAATACACGTACATGAGTAGAGTCACGTCTTTTTGTCTAAAAATACATGACTTTACATTAAAAGTATAATTATTACATTAACGATTTAATTAGTAATTAATGAATATTGTAATATACATAAGGTATATTACAGGTCATCTCTCCCTAAAAAGATTCGTCCTGAAGCATGGGTAAGGAATGAAAGTATGTTGATCACACCATTGGTTCTTGTAATATTTAACCCTAATCATAAGTGAGATGACTCCAAGAGTTTGAAACCTGCAAGAACAAGTTCCATCATTTGGAGAATGTCTTTCACAATATCCAAACTTCTCAATTCCTTTCCTTCGACTCAATGAGAAGTTATTTTTCTCCATCCTCAACGTCTATTGTAGTCATACATGCCCATTGCTTTCTTGTTCTCCGTTTTCTGAGGGGGGTATTATCGAACACAAGTACAGTGAGAGTAGTAGTATTTTCTTGATGGTCGAATTCATGGATGATTTTAGGGGCTAGATTTCGCTCATGGGCTAATTTTCCATGGTTTTTCCAAAAACGAGATTCGCTATTTTAAAAATGATTCGCCCAAATTCTATAGGATAAAATTATTTTACCTTAAAAATCGCCAAAATTTTATAAAAACTAGATAAAATGCTTAGAAATTTGAATATTTTTACAAAAATATCGCCAAACATTTATAGTTGGCATATGAAGGATAAGTAAGATTTGCCAAGGTTTCCACATTTAAAAAAAAATCTCCATCCTTAAAATCATCTCTAGTCGAATTTGGTGCTAGATCGTTGGGTGAAGTTCCATGGAAGATTTGTTTTATGGTCTTGTTGTTGCATTTGGAAGAGGAAGCATGTATACCCCTCCAATCAGATAAGAGCTTAGTGTCATCCTCCTCTTCATCTTCATGTTCTTCCTCAGAGTCTTTGTGATGAAATAAATCGATCCTCTTGCACTGAGAGAAGATGTCTTGGTATATTGACTTCTCTGATCCTTCAAGTATAGAGACAAATGTCTTGATATCTACGTCATCAATAATGTCTACATTCGTGATTTTTAGATGTCATCTGTGATACATGACATTTTTTTTTCAGGGGCGTCGTCAAGCTTATGATTATTATTATCCTTTGGCATTCTCGTTTCAACAAAGAGCATAACTACATCTTCTATACAACATTTATACTCTTTACTATACCTATCAAGTTAATGAATGGATGCCATATTTTGTGCAACATTACCATTGTACATCAAATTAAAGAGAATTTGTTGAAAATTCTCCATTTGTGAAGCTTCCATGCCACTCATGTTGTATCTTCTTTCCCATGAATGCATGATATCAATGAGTTGGGTAAATTTTGCAAGAACCATTTGAGTGATAAAGACAAAAAGATCATCAAAGTTCATCCCTACATGAGCTACCAAATTGCGTTCATAGAGGCCTTCAAATTCATCAGCTATGCTTCTTATGTATTCAATATATTCTTGTGTTTCATTGTACTCCTTTAAAAGGAGGTTCCACACCCATGAAATATTGCAAGTGTTGAACCAATTGTGGTTTATTGAAATAGTGTCCTCCAAATGTTTTTCTTGATGAAGCCAACCACTCGATACAAAGATAATTTCATTTCTTTCCTGGATGCACTCCAGGCAATATGTCTCGGAAAATCAAGGGAATTGCATTGCTGAGACATGATGTGACTGGGAGGGTGGCTGATGTTGAGTACATTTTTTTCTATCCTATCTTATTATCTCTGGCTCATTTGAACTGATGTGGATGTTTTTCTGATTGATTGTTTTCAAAAAGGGTATGATCCCTTATGTGGCCTTCCATGACACATTTTATGCATTGTTTGTACTTTTGACACTAGTCCACATGTCGTTGAAGGTAGTGCTAGCGCCTTGCCATTTCTTTTAAAAGGTAGCATTCCTCGAAGGAATCCTGATGGAATCAAATAGTACATGTATTAGCATCATATTAGCGCTGAAAAGATTAGGTGGAATTGAACCTGTAAGCTTGTTTTTGTTTTTGTTTGAAATGGTTTGAAATGCTAAGAAATATGGATAAAATCACCTTTTTCCTCGCCCTTGTCCTTGCAATTTCCTAACTCCCATTCCCAAACATATTTTCCAATCCGCCTATGATTTTCTAATAATGGATGTTTGAAATCTATTAGATAGGGAAGGCGTTGATTGTACAAGGCATGTTGGTTTTCTCTACAACATCATTGATGATGTATTGCTAGAAAACAAGTTGCTCCCAAAAGCAAAAGTTCCTTGGCCAAACATTGGTGTTGATTGTCCAAATGCCGATGTGGGTTGGTCAAACGTTGGAGTGGACTGGCCCTCGCCTTTGGAATCTGTCTTGGTGATGGAGGGATTCTTCTGATGTTCTTCTTGAAGCGAGATTTGTTTTTGGCGGAAACCCCTCTCCTTTAAGTAAGCCAATACTGCCTTCTAATTGTTCTTCTATTATTTTGTTTACAAAATTCTTTATTTCTTCGAGAGTGTAACTCATATTCTCCATAATGTTTTTTGTGTTTCTAAGTATGAAATTTATGGTTTCCATACTTATGCATGTGACTTCAATTTGATGACAATTGTTTTGCTCTGATACGAATTGGAATCATAAAACTAGATATATATGAAATATATATTTAATATTTAATAAATTTATTCTTCATTGTCTTATTCAAATGTACAACAACATGTATAAATACACATACATGAGTCGAGTCACGTCTTTTTGTGTAAAAATACTTGACTTTACATTAAAAATATAATTATTACATTAATGATTTAATGAGTAATTAATGAACATTGTCACATACATAAGATATATTACATAGGTCCTAGAGTACAATAGGTTTAGAGTCAAGTTGTGTGGCACCAATGTTTGGCCCAAAGTTATAGTTGTTTCTAAATTTGTATGCTATTCGAGATGATAGTTCAATAAGTGAATGGAGGATCACATACACCTTGAATCAACATTGGAAGTGAGTCACTTGGGTGAATAACCATTAATTGGTTATCATGGCAGTTAAATATAAAATGAAGTTGCATTGTTCTTGTTAGCGAAGCCAAGGGTCGATGGTAGGTTTAATTTGGAATTGAAATGATGATATTGTAGTAGGAAGGATAGAGATGTTGTTTTGTATGCAACACAGAGTTATTTTTGGAGTTTGGTCCAAAGGATGTTGGTGACAGTTCTTGTGGTAGTAGTGGAGATCATATGGTGATGGGAAAATGAGTTAAAGTTTGTGTGTTGTGTTCCATAAAATCAGTGACCGTATGGAAATGTTAATCACACCTTGTGTTTGTGGAAAGTCTAGGATGTTATGTATAAATCCTATGTATTGGTAATTGATTTTGTTTTGAGCTTGTATCATGTCTAGAGATGGTACTTAGGAGAAGTACTGCAATAGTACCTAGGCATCATTTTCAAAGCTTGTACCTAATTTCTTCACAAGGTGTATTTAAATGATATGTACCTATAACTATATATGTAACATGTAAATGGCATATCATTGTAAGACATGGATAGGGATGCATACCCTTTTTCCATGTGTCCCTAATGATTTTAATAACTCATTCAGTGTAACCTCCGTTATGGAGTCGTTAAAACTTGGAGGAGTGGGTTGTGTGTTGGTTGAATGCTTTATGAGTGGACCACGTTAGTCGTAGACTCTAGGAGGTTTGATAGGCCTAGAAACTGGAAGTTCTATGTACATCTAGGGGGATTTCATTGAGAAGTTGAGTCAACCATGTCTCTGAAGGAAATCCTACTAGATTAGTAGTTACAGGTGTTAGGTACCCATGTATTCTGGTGGACATGTGTTCCTTTATATAAAATTTGAGAGCTTGGTGATGTCTACATGAATGAGGTGTGAGATGCAAGTGTTGGGTTGGGCCAAATATAGAATTTGTTGATCAGAAGTGTCTTTAATTCATGGTGGAGCATTTGATGCATTGAATTAGTGGCAATTGATGATGAAGACTTGACCTGACAAAGATTCAAACAAGTACTAGTTAAGGGGGAACATTGGAATGAGTAACATATACTTGTCTTATGTGTGATCATAAAAAAGGTTGTGATTGTTATTGTATTTCTCAATGTGAGGTAGAGTTTGTCTCTATTTGGGTAGTTTTGTTTTGAGTTTTAGGAGGTTGTTAGATCTAGTTGTATATGAGAGATTCTCTCCAATTAATTAACTCCTATTTTGGTGTGTGTTAAGAACCAAATATCAATATAGCATAGAAAAACCTCAGGAAAAGTACTCAACACCTTGAAAAAGAGATAATTTCAGATAATAAGCCTCT
>JASDQU010412744.1:0-10422 GCA_032191745.1 Picea mariana
TGGAGATGAATTTGGAAAAACCAAACGAGTTTTTTGTCCAATACATTCTCATATACAATAACCTCTTTCATTTTATACACAAGTTTCACCATTGAGGAGAAACAAATGTTTGAGTTGACCCCTTTTTTCACCAATTCAATCTATTTTTCATGGTTGACAGCAGGGATGATTTTAGGGGATAAATTTCGCTCATGGGCTAATTTTCCATGTTTTTTCCAAAAACGAGATTCACTATTTTAAAAATTATTCGCCCAAATTCTATTGGATAAAATTATTTTACCTTAAAAATCGCCAAAATTTTATAAAAACTATATAAAATAATTAGAAATTTGAATATTTTTTAAAAAATATCGCCAAACATTTATAGTTGACATATGAAGGATTAGTAATATTCTCCAAGGTTTCTACATTTTAAAACAAATTTCCATCCTTAAAATCATCCCTGGTTGACAATTCAAGATTTTCAAGGATTTGTTTCTATTTTTGGCCGAGTTGGTTGAATTTGATGTCCTGAGCCTGGGGAGAGTCTGTTATACATATTTTAATAATTCAAATGTACAATGGTTGATCAGTTGGGGACCATGATTTAGTGTTTGTAAAACAACTCACAGAGCCTCTTTAAATCAAATCTCAATTATACAAGTCAAGCTTCACAGGATTCTTGTGGCATATCTTTTTGGTGAAGTGTCTCTTCTGTAATATGTTTTCCCTATCACATATTTTTTTCTTCTGAATTATTAAATAGATGATTAAGATCATAATTTGTTCAAAATTACACTATGTTTCTGGCGTTTGGATAATTTTTATGTTTTCTACTAAAGGACTAGTTCTAGAATTCTTCATTGCTCTGGTACCATATTCCCTCATCACCTTTTCTTCCACATCATTCAATAATCTCAAATAATCCAACAAGGTGCATACCCTTCCCTGTGAGTTTTTCCTGTAGAAACTGTCTTGATTGGATCAGGCCACTTTGACTCCATTGCCCAATGGACCTCCTTTCCTGTTTCAGCCAACCAATTTTAAAAACCAAACCTCTGTACAATAATAACTAGCCTAAAATTCCCAACAAACAAAGCTAGATCAAACAGAGAGAGGCCTCTTTGAGTCTTGGAGGGATAGATCTAGGACTCCAAGTGGTTTGATGTTACCTCAGTGATTGCCTCCTCAGCATTGGGAAAATTACAAAGTGTTAACACTCTTGAACTAACACCATAGCGATAGTGGAAGTAGAGGATTCTAAGTAAATGATGTAGTCCTGTGCATAATTCGAAGGATGTAAAAGAGGCATGTTGGTCAATGCATGCTTAAGAGCATCAAAAGATCGTTAGGTAGTGTCATCCCAGATGAAAGGAGTGTATTTCTGCAACAATCACATAAATACTTTTGTAATCTCAGTGTAGTTACATATAAAATGGAGAATAAAGTTTGCTTTCCCCTGCAAACTTTGTAGTTGTGTTAGATTATGAGGCAAAGGTAAAGCCGTGATAGATTTAATTTTTAATAAATCCACCCTAATCACGTCTTTGGAGACAACGAAACCAAGGAGTCAACCTGATTCGACAGCAAAGATGCACTTGTGTGGGTTCAAATGAATACAGTAGAACCGACATCGAAGAAAAATAGCCCATAGATAACCGATGTGTTCTGTTTGAGTGGATGAATGGGCAGGTAAATCATCGAGGTAAGGTTCTGCAATATGTTTGATATCATGGAAAGTATATGACATGGCCCACTGGAAAGTAGCACAAGCATTTTTTAGACCAAATGGTAGTTTCTGATAGGTGAAATTTCCCCATGGGTAGATGAAGGATGTCTTATGTTGATCAGTGGGTAGAATTTCAATCTGGTTGTATCCTGAGAATCCATCCATGAAAGAGAAAATCACACTGCCAACGCAATTATCAATTGTTTGATCGATGAAGGGTGTGGGGTAATTGTCTTTTGGAAAAGCCTTGTTAAGATCCTTATAATAAACGTAGACACGAATGGTCCCTTGTTTCTTAGTGACTGGAACAATGTTAGAAACCCATTCCTTCAAGGGGATAGGATAGATGAAGCCAGATTTTAAAATTTTCCCAACTTCTTCTTTAATGGCCGCAGTTTTCTTGGGATGAACCGAGTGGAGTTTTTGTCAAATAGGTTTAACACCTGGGTAAGTTTTTATTTCATGCACAATGATCGAAGGATCGATCCTTGGCATTTCCTCGTAGCTCCAAGTGAAGAAATCGCATAATTCTTTAAATAAAGTGGTATAAGAAACCACTTCCTTGGGAGAACAATTAGCACCGAGATTAATATTTTCCACGATACCTTCCTTGATCAAAATATCAATAACGATCGTAGAAGATATGTTTCCTAAATTCCCCTTAGAAATAGTATTCTGGGTAAGTATAGGAGATTGTGGAGAATCAAAAACATCGGGGGGGGGGAAGATAAAGTGTATATCTTCCTGAATTTATTTGAGAGGTGGAAGAAAAGAGGATCGATGATGGTTGTCATCCCAAGGTACTTCGTCAATGCTAAGCATTTCCATAATGGCTTCGTCTGAAGTAAAAATCTAGGAAATATAGTCAAAAGCAGAAGACAAAGAATTCAACCAAGATGGCATTGAATAAGTGTTGTGTGCCAATAGATGTTGGTCATTCGTGGAGGGAGAGGCAGATTGAATAGCAGTGTATGAAGCCTCGGTGAGGCTAAGTGTCATAGTGTCACCTAGTGTATCAAAGGACTAGGTACAATCCAAGGATTAGATGATTCCAAAGACTGATAGGCCATAGTCGAAATCATAATGATTGTGGAAATATGTTATGTGGTAGGAGGAATTGGTGTAGAGAAAGTACCCATAAGGGAAGAGTCTTTTAAAATACCTACACCAACACTTTCATACGTGATCTTGTGATCTCCCAAGAAAGGAATATTGTTGGTAGCGGGAGCACGAGCGTCGGGTGTACAAAAATCTAACTGATCGATAGTGACAATTTTTCTTTGATGAGGAAATTGTACACATCGAAACACCGATGAAGCGATGACAGTCGTGGAATAAAACCAACTTCTTCCTAGTACCAATTTGTAATCGAGGGGAGCATCAACTACCTCGACATCAATAGAAATAGTCTTGCCGCCTAACTAAACGGCTAAAGATTGCAAGAGTCTGTGAGGATGAAAACCTCGCCCATCGAATGCGTGCAACATCGTAGGGGATTTGTTAAGTGCGGGTAATTTTAATCCTTTCCAACAAGCTAAAGACATGACACAAGTGGAATCTCCCTCATCCAAAATAGTGCGGTGAATGTGTTGGTTGTGAACAACAACATCAATTTGAAAAGTGAGTTGGTGAGAAAGTCATGACTTAAAATTGTCTAGGTTAAACGTGATATTGTTGGATGAATTAGGGTCAATGGCACCAATAGCAACCAAGAGAGTTCTACGTTGATTTGGGAAGTGTTGTAGAACTTCCAGTGCAGACATAGCACATAGTGCTTGGGCCAAATCTTCAATGATGTTGTAGTTTTGGGTGGCACGTGAACTAGGATTGAAAGTATATTTACAGATGGTGCTCTTGGGAGGGTGTACTATAGAGTCGAAAGTAGGTTTCTCTATCTGAAGTGACCCAGATGGAGGACTAATGGAGGCAGGAGATGGATCTGATAAAGAACCATTAGTGACCTTTTCTTTGTTAGGTTTAGCTGGTATGTCGTATGTCATAGAGAGGGTGGTAAAATCAATCCCAGTGAACATATAAATATGAGCACTCGTCGAGGCTTCATCATTAGGAGGGTGGCTAGAACTGCCCCCTAGAGAGGGGGTTTGAGAAACCATGGATTGTTGCTGAGGAAAAGGTTGTGTTAACCTGACGGGTTGGGAATTCCCTTTGAAAAGTTTTTCCACCTCATCATGATGTGGATAGTCTCGGGTGTAATGATTGTCACCACAAATAAGACATGGAAATTTCAGTTTCTGCTGTGGTTTCTTTTCGATGGCAGGCGGTGGATTTTGAGTTTTGGGTTGTTCATTATTATTATTCTTTTTGGGTTTATTCTTTTTCCTCTTCTTACCTCCAGATTGTTGTGAAGGGGTAGATTGAGCTGCATTCACCTCAGAGACTTGAGTTGGGAGGGAGGTAGAGGAGAGTGAGGTTGAACTGGGAGTGGGTGTCAAAGTAGATCAATTTACAGTTCCATTCTACTATGAAGTATATTGGGTCTTGATTGTACCGATAACGCCATCCGCATGTGATGTGGATGAAGGTTTGGATGGATCGATAGTGGGACAGGTAGCATTTGGAATCAACTCATACAAAGTACCAGATTGTGAGTAAACCAAATCTAAGTACTGAGCCTGGGCAATGGATTCTTCCTCAGTGACTACGCCACTCATAGTGAAGTCACGTGAAATCGAGGGTAAAAGAGATTTAATAAACCATTTTGCCAATAACTAGTCAGGAATTATTGCTTTGATCAACCTTCGACGTCATCTCCACTCATGAATGTGATCAGAGATATGCACAGAGTTGGTCTGAAGAAAAGAGGTCAAAATTTTGGTACCTGTCTCATAACGAATGGGTAGTTGAAAATGCGTGAGAAAGGACATGGCAAGGGAGTTGAAATCTTGAAAAGAACCACATGGAAGTTCAATGTACCACTTGGTTGTTGAGCCCGTAAGTGTTCACTGAAAGAAACGTAAACATATAGAATCATCCATTAATGAGTTTGATGAACACCATAAATGGAAAGTCATCACATGGCTATTTGGGTCTTCTCCAGGTTTACCGTCAAACTTTGGGATATCAGAAGGTAATTTAGCAGGAAACACTGGCCAAAAGGGAGAATGTAGAATAGGTTCGTTGGTCAACCAAGACAAGTATGGGAGATCCAGAGTTGCAAGGAATGGTAATTGGTGGTTAACCTAAGGGCGATATTGATGTGGCATAGGGACACTAGTAGGACCATAAACTAGTTGAGGTGGGTAATTGTATCCAGTAGGCCCTCCTACATACGGTTGTTGTTGACCAGGATAAATAGGATTCAATGATTGTTGAGAAGCATTCATGAGTGGGGGGGAACCCGAGGGATTCTGAGGGGTATAAGTCGGTTGATTCATTTGCGGGGTATAAAAAGTTTTCCCTTGAGTGAGGTAAAAAGTTTGTCCCTGAGGAGGATACACATTATCCCCACGGGGAGGATAAACATTAGACCCTTGGGAAGGATAAGGTTGTTGTCCTTGAGGACCCCAGGTGGGATTTGGGACACCCAGATAAGTTTTTCCATAAGATAGTCTGGAAGGAACAAGATTTAATAGTCCTCCTTGTGGGTTATGGTATGATTTCCCCCCAACGTAGGGTTGATTAAACGTGCCTCCTAAAGATACTCCCCATGATTGTGAAGGGTTTCCGACAAAAGAAGGTTGCCCCCCTGCCATAGGTGGATTAACAACCAGGGTTTGAACAGTAAAGGGAGGTTGTCCTCCGGAAGGGACATGAAAAGGTGGTTATCCCCCTTGAGGGGTAGGCCCATTATAAGATGGTTTTCCTCTAGGAGGGATCGGTCAACTAGATGGTGGTTTCCCCCCAATCGATATATGTACCACGATTGATTGTGTTTGTCTGGCAAAGGCTTGCATTCTCTGGTGAAAAAATGTTCCAGCAGGATCTTGTGGAACATGAGGGGCATGTTGGCATAGGGGTAGACCCAGGGTTCAACACTCAAGAGCGCACCAACAAAACCCTAACTACTGACCCTTTCGGCAACACCTGCGAAGCAGATGAAGTCTCACCCGAGGTAGAGGTAGGGGTGGTTGCAGGACTCAGGTGTCTGCAACCTTAGCTGGGACACTGATCTGTGATTATATCTCTTACAGGGCACTTAGCATATATCCTTCATCAATATTTAACCCGTCTGGTACTTCACAAATAGCACAGAGCATCGCAGTGAATACTTATACTAAAGATGATTCAATACTTAGCCACAAAAATATAGGTTAGATTCAACAGATCAAGCACTAAGCATCTCATATATCAGATCTAACATTCATTCATATATCATCAACACAGAGCATAACTAGATCTACTTAATCGCATCAAGCACTCAGCCAAGAAAGAGATAAACACATTAGATCAAAGCACAAAGAACTATACACACAGTTATCGTGGTTCAACCCCACCCTGGGGCTAGGATATGAGCGGGTGGAATGTATGGGCGGGATATCAAGTCTGAAATCCTTCAAGAGAACTAAGGACAAGTGGACCAGTAGAACTCCAGAGGACCCCGAACAGATTCAGAATTCATGAAGCACCGAGACCAAATGAAGACAGTTGAGCCTCAAGAAGAAACCCCAATATACAATCTTACTATTATGAACAATTGAACCACGGAGGGATAATCTCCATAACTCTCCCGAACACGACCTCGTGCGTAACCCCTGTGTGAGAGAGGGATCCCAAAAAGATTATACGAAAATTGGATTTGTTCTCCCTATCGCAAGATGCTAATGTTTTTTTTGAATGCTTTGGAGAGTTGTACTCACAGCCTAATCCAAAGCACTAATCCTAGTCTAATGTTGGTGGAGAAATCTAAAAATAAAACTTTCTAGATTAATTTTAATTAGCGTTGATTTTTTTTTGTTGTTCTTTACTCAGAGGTGTATGAGGGTGAAACTGATGATATTATGACTTGATTCCCAAAAATGCATAAAAAATGATAAGCAATCTTTTCTCTCAATAAACTTCTATCTAAGGGAAGGAGAATAAATTTTATTTTCACTGTCAAACACTAAAATGCAAAGACTTCATGTAATTGTTCTCAATCAAGAATCCAATCCAATGCTAAACTATTTATAAATGATCCTAATATCCAAAAGCCAATCATGAAATTATTTTTGTTTAAATATGAATTAGAATCAACTTGATTCAAAGCTTCTTATGCCAACCAGACTTCATTCTTTGAAAATTGTAAGAAATTGGAAGCAAAACATCATATAAACAAAAATCACACTCTCATTATGATCAAATAAGAAGCAAAAACAAAACCAAATTTTCAAAAAGAAAACCAAAAAACTCAAATAAGAGGAATTGCTTTGAAAGATAACTTCAAAGATCAAATGAAACAATGCAAAGATCTCTAAACATCCTTGTAACAACTTTCATGCAATCATATCAATGAGAAAGTATCAAACCGACTCTAGATCTCAAAGAGGAAGAGTGATTCAAAACAAGGAATAATGACGTCAATATCTTTTAAAAACCAAACAAAACATCAAAAACTCTTGGAAATCAAATGGTTGTAAGATTTACAACAGACACATCTTGATAGCAACAATCCTGAGCAAACCACAAAACCAAAAATTACACCCAACAAAGGTATCCACAAAAATTTCAAAAGGGAAAAAAATTGGTGCTTCGCTGTCAAAGGAACTAGAGCGTTGCAACGTTCTATAAAGGTATGCAGGGGAGAGCTAGCACTCTGGATGTAATGGCAGGGGAGCATTGGTCTCTGAGAAAGAAGAATTTTAACCCAGAAATCAAGCAACTCATGAAAACTATGAAAATCAGTGTGTGTGGAATGAATTCAAGACCAACAACACATATAAAAACTAGAAAAACACAGTGAATATGATCTAAAGGTAAACAAAGACTAAAACAAGACCAAGGAAGGAAACCAAAACTGAAATCTTCGTTCCCCAATGGAGTCACCAATTTTTGTTGTAGGAAAATTCCCCTGCGAACAGGTGAATTCCCTCTTAGATCTTAGACCCTATGACCAAGATAGAAAAGTGCTAAATTTGAACACTTACTTTCCTTTAAACATAGCCAAGCTAATCAATAGAGAAGAGGAAGAATATATGAGTACCTTTTTACCAAGTTTGTCCTCGCCCAGTCCAAGTTGAACTTGATCTCCAAGTGCTTCAACGAGTCCTGCAATCCAATAAATAGCAAAGAAAAATCATACTCCCTATTCTACTATGATTAGTTTAAAACTAGATTTATCTATGAGACAAGTTCATGCAAATGTACACAATCTTGAAGGAAACTGGCCAAGCACATGTATTAATGAGAACAAATAAGGTGCTTACAAAGTGTAGATGCAGATGTAGCAGTCTCACCAAGCTCTCCTTGTCCAACCCCTTATCCTCCCTTTCACCATGAGGATGCCTCCTTATATAGGCTTTGAGAGGCTTAACCACCTTATATATTCTTGGGATAAGTTGAGGATCTTTCTCCATCATTTGTGGAACTCCCCTTAGATCCAGCCTTGGACTTGGATTCGAGCCAAACTGACTCAGATACTACTCATCTGAATTCAGAGATAAGGGRGATTTGTCCCTTGATTTTCTCAATAGCTCAATGCTCCCTCAAAGTGGGCCACAGAGCATTGCATCCCTCCCTACTAAGAGGGAAAGGAACGCTAGTGCTCCCTGCAAGTGGGCAGGGGAGCATCGATCTCCAAAAATGCCTTTTTGATGGTATCTTTTCAAGGTGAAAGTTTGTACTCTTTGCCAAATGATATATTCCTTATTTTAATCGGTCTAAGAGGGTATATCAAGTGTTCTTATGATATTGTTCGCCATGTGACACCGACGGGATGACAATATGATTTTTGCGACACTTGTGACAAAAGTGTGACACTTTCAATAATGACAAAGAGACATCATCGAAGTGAGTAATTTTGACATGTAACCGTGCTGACAATTCATTCACACAAAGGAGATAAGCTACAACATTTTCTTCATCTTTCATTTTAATACTATCGAAGTATCTTGTATGATTTTGAAGCTTTTCCTTCTTAACCTTGTCATCACCTTCATAGATATTTTGAATCTTGTCCCAAATTTGTTTTGTCGATTTAAAATGTGTCACTTTGACAACTTGAATTATGATATACCACACAAGATGGCATCTATGTATTTTGCATTTTTTTCACTAGGCTTCTTTCTGGTTGCATCTATTGGTGGAGTTGTTGGGGTTGTATAACCAGTCACGACTGGTTTCCAAATATCAAAACCAAGAGAAATTAAATAAGTTTGCATCCTTATGCTCCAGAATTCATAGTTTGTTTCATCAAACAATGGAACCATTTTTTTGGACAAGCCTTCTTGGTCAGCCATGTGTGCTCCCAAGATATACCTTCCAATGATTAGATTGTTGAGCACACACTTATAATGAGATAGGGGGGGAGTGAATAATTCTAAGAAAATATTTTATTTATTTAAAATTTCATCAAACCTAAGAAAGTAATCATACAAAATATTAACCACGGTATATAGAATTTACGTCGGAACTCTTTTGGGAGAAAACCACAAAAACTTTTATTTTTATAATTTTTTAGGCACCAACCTATTGTTACAAAAATTTCTAGGCACCAACCTACTGGAGACACCAATCCCCACTGGTACAAATCATGGTAGGCATCGACCTACTCTTACAAATATTCAAAGGAACCATCCTACTGGAGACATCAATCCTCGCTGTTAAGCAATGACTTAGCAATAGACACCAATATCTTTGTTTGAGCAGCACCAACCCTCAATTACAATAGAACTTCTTTTAAAGATGATGAAAATTTTCATTTCCTTCACCATGTTTGCTCGCTACTTATTGCTTCACTAGATTTTTTTTCTACTTCTACCTTCACTAGATTTTTTCACTATTTCTTCCTTCACTGGATTTGTTCACTATTTATGCCTCCACAAGGTTTGTTCTCTAGATTTGTCTTTACTAGTTCTGCTTGCTATTTATTCCTTCACATGATATTTTCGCTATATCATCACACACACACACACACAAATTATTCTTCTTCACTCTCTCCTTTTGGAATGATATTCAATATTTACTCATTTCACACTCTCCTCTTCAAATATTACATTTATTTATATACATCATCATGACCCTTTTTGAAGAGATGTGTTGATTCATTAATTATTTTTATTTCACCTTTGCACATACAATGGGAAAATACCATGGGCTTGAAACCTCCAATGAGAAAACCAATTGTAAAATATTTCTTTGACTTTTCACATGCACTTTCACTTTCAAAACCATGGACTTGAAATTATGGGCTTGTAAAATATTTCTTTGAATTCTTTACTTGCACTTTTAAATATGCTAGTACAATTCACTTTTTACCTTTTCATGTGCACCCCTTTTTTATTATACCTGTAAACCTATATATAGGCCCCGAGGGTTAGTTCAAGTTGTCTTGGACCATATGTGAGATCTCTCCCCCAATTATCGGCTGGGGAGGCCACATGTTTGACTCTCTTGATCCTATCGGGGTGAGGCTTCGTAATCATGATTGATGATTTACCCCATTTACCATCCATGGATCATGGGGAAGTACTCGGCGGGTTTTCTGCAAATATATATATATATATATATATATATATATATATATATATATATATATATATATATATATATATATATAT
>JASDQU010412748.1:0-10422 GCA_032191745.1 Picea mariana
CCATACATGCCCACATGCTACAAAGATAGGATAGTGTTGAAATTTACTTTCTTAGATTAAATCACTAGGGAAGTTTAAAGGTTTTGTAATGGGCCCATACATGCCCACATGATCACAATCTAGGATAGTTTCAAATCTTTCTTAGATTAAATCACATTAGGGAGTTAAAGGAATATTAAATGACCCACATGTCCACATGTTAGCTTCCTAGGGACTTTTGAATTCCGCAAGGTTGTACCAATGAAATTTAGTTAAATAGGTAATCAAAGACTTGTAAGGACCAAGCGAAGTCCACATGCAACAAGATGACACCTAATTCATTAAAAAATTGGCACACTTTCACTCATTCACACACAAAAGTCACTTCTCACTCACATAGTTTTCATCTCGAAACATGGAGGTTGAAGTAAGTTTCCTCCAAAGGGATTCTGAAACACCCCACCCTTTTCTTGACAAAACTATCCACTCCCACTTAATTTCAATGAGATTGGCTCACACCCCCAATCTCTCAAACAACCACATCTAAATTTTTTCTAAAAACTCACTAAGTTTTCCTCCACAGGAGGTGCCAAAAGAAATATTTTAGTCTAGGTAGGATTTCGGGGATAGGCATCCAAATAACTCCCCGTTATCTGGTTCTCACATTTTCAAAACAATAGAAGTTGTCAAATAGGAAACTTTAAATCCTCCAAGTCAAGTGTTTCTAACACCATAAGGCAGGGAGATACCCATGAAGGGTTGAAGGTTGAGATATGGTTGTTCTGTGTGTCCCTCCTTGAGGCACCCACCTCTTGGACGGGATCCATCATGTGACCCATTTCTTAGGCCGAAAATCTAAATGTCGCACTTTGATTGAGGTACCTAGTGAACAAATTTTAGGACATCTACCCAGGTGGCAATTGTGGGCTGCAATTGCACCTTGATCGGATTTTGTGTGACTATTGGGAAATATCACTAGTTAGTTCAGGATATGCCCCCTCTACCCCTCATTATAATTGATTGCTTCATCCTTCACTAGTTTCTCTTCCAGTGGCTTCAGACCCCACTGTCGAGTGCTATTGGAAGGTCCAATGCTATTTTGAGAGGAAGGATGTTATGTCTTTTAGGACACCAACATTTTTTTTCTTTGTTCCCCCACATGGAAAAAATTCACCTATCCACATATATGCTTCTTTATCAAAACACTTTATGTATGATGCCCTTTTAGTTACATTTGATTTGGATATATATCATGTAAAGTTCAAAAATTGTAGCAAAGGCTCTTGTTTATTTATTTCTCTCACAACCATTCACACGCATTCACTCAGCTAGTCGGACATCATAGGGGACCCACAAAACCCCCATCGTTCCAGACGCTTGCTAAATCTCCCTCCTATTCTAGGGGGAGTTCCTAGTCTTTCCAACTCATCGGATCCACCTTCTCACACTCCTGTGAGTGCCACTGTATTGGGATCAACTTTTCTTGGTTCCACCTTACTTGGGTCGAATTCCTAAGGTCTACCTTCCACTCACTCTCCTTTACATGGAAGCGGGGAGCCAACTTCCTCTCAAGGGGGAAGTACAAACCCACCTAGTCCCCTTCAAGGGTCAGGTACTCAGAACACTCACACTATGGACGAAACTAATCCTACGCCACCACCCCATATGCCATATTTAGACTCCCTCAACATACCAGATCTGACTAAACTCACCAATGATCCCATATTGCACAACCCCACATGGCCTGCAATGCCTACCAAACTCCCTTCAGACATCCCCAAGTTTGAAGGAAAAGTAGGGATGATCCTGCCAACCATATCATGACATTTCACCTATGATGTTCTTTGAACAACATCATGGATGATTCCATCTGATTGAGGTTATTTCAATGTAGACTCACTGGCCCATCCACCAAATGGTATGTCGAAGAAAAATCTGGGTCCCACACGACTTTTGAATCCTTGGCCAAAGCATTTTTGACCTTCTTTCAATTACCCATTCGTCATGACAATGGCCTTGAACTACTCTCATATTTCAAACAAACTGCCTCTACACATATTGTTGACCACATCCACGAATGACGTTGGTGACGTAGCCTCTGCAAAGTTGATGCTACCCCCCAACAGTTTCTCAATTGGTTCCTCAAATCACTTGTTTCCCTCCTTGCCAAAGATGTGGCCACCACCTTCCCCCAGACTGAAGAAGAGGCCATTAGCAAGACCCAACAGTTCAAACTCATCTACGTCCAGTCCGGATACCTATACACAGTACTCCCGGACACCCCAAGACCCGTTCCATTTGACCAAGACAAACCTGGGATGTCTCACTCAGCAGATGGATTGATCAGTAACACTACACACCACAACCCACCGCCTCAACAACCACCCATGTATGGCACACCTCAATATTCGCCGACATATGGAGGAATCCCTTATTATCCTCCTCCCTCTTATCAACAACCATACCCTGTTTCCCTACCTCCACCCATAAGTGGACCCCCGTCGGCACCCCTAAACCATCCACCTATCCAACCAAGTGTCGGTACTCCCTCTACCTCAGACTATACCCTAAGAACTAGTGAAAGCACCACGTCCTCCTACGTACCTTATAGAGCATCGCTTCAACATAATCCGTACTTTCCATTTTCTATCCCCCCACAGCCTATGGCTCCACCACAAGGACCACCACATGCTGGGGTTAATTTTGTTCAACCCTCTCCCATTTAGCAATATCAAAATTTTGAACAGCTGAACACAACAAATCCACCCCATCAATTGAACATTACTAGAAAGAAAGGAAAAAATCGGAACAATAATAATCCGGGACAAGGAGGAAACCAGAACCAACCCCAGCAGAACCAGTCTATCAGGGGCAACCAAAACCAGGGGAATCAAAACCCCCAAGGGGGAAACAAAAACAAATGTCAAGGAAGGAACAAAAACAATATTAGGACCACCTTCCCTTGTGCCCTTTGCAGTGACTTTTGTCACTATACTCACCATTTCCCCCAAATCGTTGACTTTAAGCAGATGAAAGATTCTGTGAATGGACCATGTCCCTCAACACCGCCTGCACCTCAACAGGCCCCACAACCATATGTGCAGCACCCCCCCCCCAAATGTACTACAAAACCACATCCCACACCAAGGGGTGATAAATACCCAACCTGACATGCATCCTACCCCACCACAGTTGGGACAGTGTCCCAATACAGGAACCTTTGTTGATTACACTATCCTCCTTACCAGTGAGGAAGAATTCCTTCTGCAAATGCACAATCGTCAATATAGCACACCCTCTGAATCTGCTCCTACCACCTCGGAAGCAATTCCAGTCACAACCGGACCCCCTCTCATGATTCCTCACCCTAATACTGAAACCCCCCTTCGTATTCCTTGCATCCCATTGCGTAGGAATGTCCACAATCCTCAAGCTAGGGCAGCTCATAATTACAGTTTGGTAGATGACTTGGCATAATCTTCGGCTACCATGTCAGTCTTAGAAGTCCTTCAAACTTGTCCCACCCAGCGGAATTCCTTACTTTCCACTCTGGGAGCAGTCGACCCTACCTATACCCGACTCATCACATTTGACCTCGACAGCGGAGAACTTGCCTCCCTTCTCTTATTGCTTTTCAAATCCCTATAAAATTTTGGAACATTGCAGTTCACCAATGCATCAATGATGAAGGCGCATCCACCTGTATCATGTCGAAATCCGTATGTTAGAAACTTGGTTCCCCCAAACTCATACCATCTACCATTACCTTAAGAGCCTACGATGGTAGACCTTCATCCCCCGAAGGACTCTTCCAAAATGTCCCCGTCGAGCTTGGGGGAAAAACCGTTCTGATTGACATTGAGGTTATCCATGCCCTACTCCACTATACTATCTTGTTTGGTTGTAGCTACATGTATGCTATGAAGGTCATCGCCTCTTCTGTGTTATGAACCATGATGTTTCCCCATAATGGAAAGATCATTACCATCGATCAAGTATCACATTACGAGCCTAACCCTTCATCCAACATCGATAACATCCTCCCTTTTATCCACACTAATCCTGATTCCTATCCACTCATTGAGATGGGACCCAGAATCTTCAAAGACCCATCCTTGCTAGGGACATACCACGGAGCACCACCGCTCCTCCATCCCTCATCACAAGTATGTGTCGTATCCTCCAACAGAACGACAACTGAAACTAATCTCCCTCCCACCGAGGCCTCTTTCATCCCTGTCGTCCCACTAGTCGCAAAACTTATCCCTCAGGAATCCCCTAGAACTAATTCAGCTCGACCCATTCCTGATCTTCCCCAGGGCCAGATCTCGGTTTGGGAAACAGTCCCCCAAGCCATTACCCAAATCCCTTTCTTTTACCCCCCACCAGGTCTACAAGCTTTCCAGGTCGCTACAATGCTTACCCTTCCCAATATGGTGCTGGCAATCCCAATTTGGTATTTACATCCACCTGAGATGGTTCCTCAACCATCCCTCCCTCCCCAAATAGAAGGAATCCCAATGAATATTCCCATACTCACTCCCACCATACCCCCTACACCCCCACTCACTACCCCCCCTGCTACAGATGGGGGTAGGCGAAAGAAGAAGGAGCCCACAGCTCCACTTCCCCCACGTGTACAACCTCCTTGCATGCTATGCGAGAAAGATGGACACCCCACCAACAAATGCCCATCTCTCCTCGAGTTACGTAATCTTATCCAACTCCCTCGAGCACCACCACCGCTCATCGCTTCCTCCAATATTGTTGCTATCTCACATAACACAAGTAACAAAGGACTACGAACCAAATTTCCATGCGCCATCTGTTCAGAATATGGCCATTACACACACCATTGTCCAACATTACCTCAATTTTGGCAAACACTAACAGTTGTATGCCAAAGATTTCAGTAAACACCCACCCCAACTCCTGTCACCGACATCCATTATGTCACAACCTCAGTCAATGAACGCATGAGATTTCCTTGCTCTCTATGCGAATCACTTGATCATTTCACATATCAATGTCCTATGATCATTGAATACAGGCATCGTCAACTGGCCCCTATTCAAAATCATATGCCCCCTCCTCCAACAAACCCGATAAATACCCTTACCCCATCAATTGATATGGTTCATATATTCCCACCAGAACCTAAGGCACTCCCTTCTCCCCCATGGTTCCTAGATGATTTATATGAGGAGTTACCCCCAAATCCCCCCAATTCTCTAATTCATTTTCCCACGAAAATTTTACGCCTGATTACCATTTTTAACCCACAATATTTGGAAATTTGGTTTATGTCGAGCGAACCATCGCAATCCCCCTCCATCAATCCCCCTACGTATTTATCAGAAGGAGACAAGGCCACAATGACAGTCACCGAGGTCACTCCTCTCAATCCCTTATATTCACACTAGTTTCATTGTGATGAAGATATCCTCGAGGAGTTAACTACCCCCGATTGCCCATGGGATGCGCTCCACCACAGAGTGCTCTTTCTTTCACATGAATCCTTCACGCCTCCTAACCAACACCCCATATACGCAGTCGAAACCAAATATTTTCTCCCATCAGGGCATATAGATTGGTTCAATAACCCTATCCCTGCCCTCGACGCTTTCGAGGAAGGCAATATGGCCAATATATCCCCAACCATCAAAATAGATATTTCCATCAAATATGGAATTATTGAGGAAAACACCATTGGCTCTACATGTTCTCCTGAAGAACTCACCGCCTACAAAGCCCTCTTCTAGGAATATTGGGACATTTTCACCTGGTCATACACAGAGATGCATGGCCTTGATCCCTCTATTATCGAACATCACATAAACACCTGGCCTGGTATCACACTCGTTCGCCAAAAACAACGACCACTACACCCATCCAAAGCAACGCCCATCAAAGCTGAGATTGACAAACTATGCGCTGCAGGGTTCATTTACCCCATAGCCTATATGTCATGGGTCTCCAACCCTATCCCTATTAACAAAAAACAGGGCACTATCCATGTCTGTACGGACTTCCGCGACCTCAATCACGCCTGTCCCAAAGACAATTTTCCAACACCCTTCATCGACCAAATAATTGATGATTGCGCAGGTCACAAGGCTTTGTTCTTCATGGACAGTTTCTCTGGTTACAACCAAATCCAAATTCACCCCGTCGATCAGTACAAAACCTCATTCATGACCCTTTGGGGCACCTTTGCGTATCGTGTCATGCCATTCGACCTCAAGAATGCCGGTGCCACTTTCCAACGGGCCATGACATATGTTTTTCACGATTTGGCTCATATCATCCTCACATACTTAGATGACCTCACCGCTCGATTTAAGAAACCCACTCAACATCTTGATGATCTACGAATCATCTTCCACAGGTGTTGTCAGTACAATATCCGCTTGAACCCCCTCAAGTGCATATTCTGCATCACTGTTGGGCACCTTCTTAGGTTCATAGTTTCCCAATGTGGCATTACTGTGGACCCCATCAAGGTCCAAGCCATCACATAAATTCCTCCCCCACAAAATTTACACCAACTACAGAGCCTTCAAGGAAAAGCCAACTTTTTACGATGCTTTGTCCCAGATTATGCTACTCGCGCACATGGATTCCTTCGCTTACTTTGTCACGACATCCCATTTCAATGGGATAAACATGCCAAACCGCTTTTGATGATATCAAAGCGGCTCTCTCCAACACCCTGTTGATTAGTCCACCTGACTATAATCGCGATTATCTCCTCTACATATCAGCCTCAGCCGTTTCACTAGTAGGAGTGCTCGTCCAAATAGGGGATGATGCCCATGAGCATGTGATTTACTACATTAGTAAAAACCTTTTAGGAACACCCTTGAAGTACAATCACGAAGAAAATCTAGCCCTCGCAGTCCAGAAACTGTGCCATTACATTCTGCTTCGAACCACCAAAGTCATCGCAGATTCCAACCCCATGCAATACTTGCTCAGTCGTAGACAAATCAAAGGTAAATTTTCTCGATGGATCGTCATCCTTCAGGAATATGATCTCAAATTTTTAACATCCAAGAGCAAGAAATCTCTCATCCTCGCCGAACTTATCATGACTTTTCCCTCCGACACTACCAGTGCACCGGTCAATACCAACCTCCATGATGAACATCTTTTTTTTATCCCCTCAGATGACCCTTGGTATGGCGATCTTCTTGCTTATCTCCGAACATAAAAATTCTGAAACCACCTCTCCAGAGATGATCGTTGATGTATTCGTCACCGGGCACCTCACTACCTCCTCATCGGGGATATCCTATATTGGCGAGGAGTCGATACCATACTCCGTCGATGCTTAACTATTGACGAGGCCGACAGAGTCTTGAATGATTGCCACAACGGTGCTTGTGGAGGCCATCTCTCAGGGCTGTCCACCGCTCATAAAATCATTCGTGCAGGTTACTTTTGGCCTACATTATTTCATGACTGCATCCATGTCGTGAAATGATGTGATAAATGACAGCTTTATGCCAACAAAGCACATGCACCACCTACTCTTCTACACCCAGTCATCACAGCTGGTCCCTTTTGTAAATGGGGCATCGACTTCATGACTTGCAACCCTACATCCAGCAATGAAAAAAAATACATAGTCGTTGCAGTTGATTACTTCACCAAGAGGATTGAAGCCATGCCTACCTTCAACAACACCACTGACACAGCAACGCATTTTTTCTTTAACCATGTCATATCCCACTTTGGAGTACCACTCCAACTAGTCTCTGATCACGGGAAACATTTCGAGAATGATATTTTCATGGAACTCTCATCCCGGTTAGGCTTCTCCCACGAGTTTTCCTCACCATACTACCCTCAGTCCAATGGACAGGTAGAAGCAATTGACAAGGTCTTAAAAACCATGTTACAACGCATGGTTAACAAACATAAAACCAATTGGCATCATATGTTATTTTCCGCGCTCTGGACTTATCGCAAAGTAGTCAAAACTGCCACTGGTTTCACACCTTTTCATATAGTCCACGGGGTTGAGGCCGCTCTTCCCATCGAGTGCAAAATTCCCACCTTATGCACCACTATTGAGATATTACATGACACTGCCCCAATAGAGAAACGTTTGATGAACTTAGAATCCCTAGATGAAGATCATCGATCTTCATTATAGAACAATGAAGCAGCCAAAAAATGATCAAAGGCCACCTTTGATCGCCATGTCAACCTTCGCTCATTTAACAAAGGAAACCTCATCCTCGCTTACTATATCACTCACGATACCCTTGGCCATGGAAAATTCGAGTCCATGTGGCATGGACCGTACATCATTCAACATTGCCTCACTAAAGGCGCATACATCCTGGCCTCCCCCAAAGGCCATCCTCTCAAGGAACCCGTCAACGGGTTGTATTTGAAGAAATTTTGCGCCTGAGCATAGCTATACTACACTAGGCTTTCTTTTTTTTGTACGTTTTTTGAAGAGTTTTTAGTCTTTTTTTATCCATACCTCCCGTCTAATCTATCACTCATGTTATTGACAGATTCCACCTCCATCGGCCTACCACATCAGTTACGTCGACGGAGCTAGCCGTTGGACACAGAATATCACTTCGATTGTTTGGGCCCTCTATTCGCCTTCACATGACCTGCTCCACACCAGCGGCATATGTTTAGGCTCAGCAAACCAACAATCAAGCAGAGTACACTGCCGTCATTAGTCTCCTCGTTGAGGCCAATCATCGCCATATTTGTCACCTTAGAGTCTTATTAGATTCCCAACTTGTCGTCCTCCATCTCAACAATGTATACCATGTCCATGATCCTTGCCTCTTCCACAAATACCTGCAGGTTAGATGTTTATCTCGACATTTTGATTCCATTACATTTACACATATTCCAAGACAATTCAATCAAATAGCAGATAACATGGCTAACATTATACTAGATTGGCATATATCACATCAAGACATCTTCACATACACATAAACCATCAGAAGCCTGTCACAACATATAGATTAGACATCATCCACTACATCAAAAAAAATCATCAACAACAAACACATCACACATATACACAGAGATCCAAAAATGTATATCCATATATATATCGGTCCACATGTCATAAAGTGTTTACAAAAATAGTACATCGCCCGCAGGTGAATCACCTCATCCCTACCAAATACAAAACTGGATGTCACAACTATACAAAATGGGCTCACCGGCCTATATCAAATACACAACTACATATCTAGCAACCCTCAGGGCACCTCTAATGCTCCAGCACCAGGTCCTCCCTCTGGCAGAGGTACCCCACCAGCTCTAGCTCCCTCAAGTCCCAGAGGCAACCATCCAGTCATCGCAACTCCAGCTATAGCTACTCTACAGATCAAGGTTCGAAACTCTACCAGCAGCCCAATACACTGCTCCAGGATCCCCTCATCCTGGATCCACACCCACATCCTCTTCAGCACTCCCTGTAGAACCGCCTCTAGTCGGCGACGGAAATCATCAAACTCTCCCCCAGCCTCAGCCGGAGGAGCATGTGATAGCCCTGCCTTGGGGTCATCATAACGACGTCTCTGGGCTGCTCTATCATCATCACCAAGCCTCACCCCAACATCCTCTCGATGTCGCCTCTCCCCTACTCGCAACTCTCCCCGCAGTGGTCTCACAGGCCCCTGGCGGGCTGGTGCTTTGATCAGCTCAACCTCTCATCCACACAGTCCCAAATCTACACAAACAAACACATGATAGCATCAACATCCCTACAAATATCAACCATATGCTATATTATCTAAAAACAAATCAACAAAATCAACAACCAAAACATCATATCTCGGCGATCGAATACCTCTCCCGACGGTAATATCATCTCAAGGTCATCACGGAAATCTATCCCACTGTATGGAAACTGCAATATGATCTATGGCATCTAATGCACACATGTGCAGCCTCAACCATGAATTAGTGGCCACCCTCCCCACCCCCATGACGAACCAAAATCATCGACCACCACCGCAGTCGCGGCTCTCGCGCTCCCGGTGGGTCTAACAAAAATCTCGAGTGCAACATTGGCACCCTCTCTAGAAACCAAGCCACCAGGACAGATCCAAAATCAAAATCCCCTGAGTCGGTTTCTCGAAACCTGGTGAGTTGTCCCACCATCTTGGAGTACAGCATTAAGCCCCAGGCGAAATGCTCACCCCCTAGTGCTCACTACATGATCCTCAGCTGGCCACCACTGATACACTGAGTCGTGAGTGACCCATACACTCTCACAACCATCTCTGCCATGCAACGATGTACCAGGGCATCCATCGCCCCAATCCTCACCACTGACCCAGACATGAAATCCTCTCCTGAACAATATGTCCAGGCAAGGGTAGCCAACTGCCCCTCTTCAACTACCACTGGCTCGGTCGGCAGCAGGGTTCCCCAAAAAGGGAGCCCTAT
>JASDQU010412751.1:0-10422 GCA_032191745.1 Picea mariana
GAGTTCATCCATATTTACTTCTTATCAACCATGACAAAACAATAATGAGTCATATTTAAATCAAACAATATTGGGTCCATTACCCAAAACTTTGTGCTACGGGTCTTTCTTCAAGGGTTGACATCAATGACAACCAACCTTAATCAACACCTTCCACTTCCACTTGTATCATGTATCCAATTGTATCTTGCATGTCCACAAGGGGAGGTGATGGTACACTTCCAAGCTTTGCATTCTAGTCTAAGGAATCAAAACGACATTGGAATGCATACTTGACTTGTATAAAATAGCCAGTTAGTGAAGTGTACAACATGAGGGGATGATATGCTTATGAGATTTGCATTATAATTGAAGGAAGGGGATGGTACATATGGTACACTGACGATATTTGCATGTTAGGCTAGCAAGAAATATATAGATAAATTTCTTGATTAGATTGTAGAAAACTAGTTTGATTTTTATCCGGCCTGACCAACGGGTCCAATGTCTATAATGTGAGCTTTGAGAGGTATTTGTAACATATGATGAAAGGATAGGACTTGCCATTCGGTGTGGTGCAGGTGTATATACTTCTTATTTATTTATTTATTGCAAAATCATGCATATAATAGTCATACTTAAGAAGTTTTTCAGGCTAGGTAGGGCTCATTGCTAAGGGTTTGATTATCATTCTAAGAAACAAAAATAGTTTACTATATCTATCTATTATATACGATTCATTCGTGTCCCAACCTTCTTATGGCATACAAACTATCTTTATACTACTTGGGTCGGCTACAACCGCACCACAGTAGAAATAATAGAACAACATCAACAACCAAGGAGGGAGTAAGCATCATATCTTCGTCTTTATTTTGCTTGACATCCCTTGCTGGACATGGCTCTTGCCCTTCATTTTCTTCTTAAACAAACTTAACTTACACTAGCATATTTTCTAGTTACAAAGGTAGTAGTTTAATTCGTTCCAGTAGGAGAAACAAATCTATATCACGAGGACTCTTTTTCCTTCCGTTGTCTCCTAAATCATAACACACCCTTTATACTAGATTTCCCCAAAGAAGATCAAAGTTGAGGGCATGATAGACAAAAGAAATTTTTCTATATCCCTCACCTAAATGAATGAATGAACTAATAAATTGTTGTCTTGGACTCAATATCATTGAGTGACCATTAGCAGGGTCACTCCCAATTTGAAGTTGTTCGACTTTCGACTCAATTTCCCCATAGAAGATCAAAGCTGGTGACACAATAGATAAAAGGAATTGTTATATCTCCCTCACCTAAATGAATGAATGAACTAAGTGGTTGTTGTCTTTGACTCAATATCATTGAGTGGCCATTAGCATGGTCACTCCCAACTTGAAGTTGTTAGACTCTCGAGCCACCTCTCCGCACACAAGTGGTTTCCTAACTGCTCACTGATTTCATAAAGAATGCATCATAGAATCATAGCTACCACATTTCCCTACATTCCATATTCAAACCAAAGTCTTTGCACAATTTTCAAATTCAAACCAAAGTCTCTGCACAATTGAGAGGGACTTGCTGCCCTTTGAAACTCCACTTGTTATTCTTCAATACATGCATTATGAACTCCTCATTGTTGTATTCTTGCTCGTGGGGTTTGATACATATACCTTGAAAAATTATAAAATTTTTGTATTTGAAGGATTCTTCCTCGTGGGTTTTTTAATATGTCTTCCCATCACATTATTAAATTAACAAATTTTGAAATTTTTTCATATTTAATAGGTTTTATATATGTTTATTAAAAATAAATTAAATATATCTAATATCAATGTTTTAAAATTATTTCTATTATATAGAAATATTTATACAATTTCTTCCCATATTAATATTCTAATTAATAAATGGTTTTATTAAATTTTTATGATATGATTTTGAAGAGTTCATGTTTTATATGATAGTACAATTTATGAGATGTACTCATTTGAGATATTTATACATATATTTTTAGTAAAATCAACATAAATTCATCTGAAATTAGAATCTATCAAGTATTAAGAGGGATCAAGATTTTTAAGGTGTAAATTTTATGATCATTGAAGATGGATTTAGACTAATTGTAGTTTCACTCAACTTTGTAAAACTAAGAACTCACAAATTATATAGTTATGAATATGTAAAAATACAATTTTGATTACAGTGAAGATATTTATATTTCCATTGTAACAATATTTTTATGTAAATATCATATCTACATTATTTATGTTTATGTGTAAATATGATATCTCTCTTTTTATGTTCCTATATAGTAGTTTTTATATTAGGTGTATATATCAAGTATCTCTCTTTTGTATATATAGAGATACTTTTATTTCATTCTATATCTTTATTTGGCTAACATGTGGTATTACTATTATTATTTGTTATACACATTATATTTTGTTAAGCTGACATACGATGAGTAAGCGCTACCCCTGAGACAACATCTATATCATACTAGGATGTAGATGCACCTTGCTACTCTCAATGTAATAAATTGTGTTTTAGTGATTCATATTCACGACACATAATATTTTATGTTGTACTCTTAACTAATAGTCATGGCATTGTCTATTTAACAAAGATAATTTATTTTATTTTAATTTAATTTATATATTAATGTCAACTAAAGGTCAAATTTGGCCTATGGGACTACAAGGAAGACAATATGTAAATATGACAAGGGGTAGGTGAAAGTACATTCCAAGGGGAAAAAAAACTAAAAGAAAGGAAAAAAAGAAGAAAATAAATGAGAAATTCTATCCCAACTAGATGGGGAACAATGAAGAGCATTAAGAAGAAGGAAATTCCACAACCAAGACATGTTACACTAGAGAATCATTTCTAACATTTAAGGTTGCAAAGAAATGCGTGATGAACATGAGGCCATGGCATTCATTAGGTCTACAATATCTCACAGGTCTATTATGTGAGCTTGGAAGTTGACAATGAGGCCTCTTACTACTATTTTAAAGGACTATAAGTAAGAGGTAATTAACTTGGTGCATGTCCATTTGGGGAACTTGCCTTTGGTAAGTCGTTGGCAATGGTAAAAAATCTCAAGGAGAAAGAGGGATAAGCATGTCTAGTCCTTATAATCCATTAGTTTCTAGAGAGATCCAAGTGAATCTTCAAAGAGACTTAGTGTCAGGTTCTAAGAAGAATATGTAGAAAATACAATGCTCTTGAGGAATATGGTGATCTATCTCAATGGGAAGCTAGTGGGAGAAAAATATAAGCTAGGAAAGAGGGACCCTTGAATTACAAGGTAACTAGAGTTTGGTGTACCGCAAGCACTAAATGATCCCATCATTGCATTGGAGATACAAGTATGAGTAGTGTTAAAGTTTGGGAGAGAGAAAATTTCTAGGTTTATACCATGTGGAATAAAGTTAGGCTCTATAAATCTTAGTACAAGTACCCTTGTTTATCTCTCCCTTGGACATATTAGGATAATCCATTGAAAAGCTATGCGAGGGTGGCATAGCAATGCCAAGGTAAATGAGGTGAAATAATGACGAGGATCTCAGACAACAAAATGAATTGATCCCACATTATTCCTGCTCCATAGAGGCTTTGAGAGAAAGATATGGATATCTACGAAGAAAACCATTTGAGTTTCCCATCTATCCAAACCTATGTATCATTGTCACCACATGAAATATCAATGAAGCAATGAGTGGGGCAATGCCAAAATCTACAAGAATGATATCATGAGGCATTGATCTCTTGGCATGAATACATTTGGATAACATCATGATAGGCAATTTGTTTATCCCATTTCAATCTACTCCCTAGAGATATGGTCCCCAAACCTCAAACCCATACATGAGGGTGGGTGATACCAATGAGTAAAAGAGTTGGATCATTGATCAAATGTCCTAAAAATAAATCCAAAAACATTTATTTTCAAGAGTGGTGAGAGCCACATATCCCTTTGTTAGTCTAACATCTACTACTAGATTCAAGCTAAAGCATGGATCAAAAAAGAGGACCCTCAAATATACATATGAAAAGACTACCTCAACCTCTCACCTCTATAGGTAAGAATCACATTCCTTGCCTCCCTTTTAGGGATGTTAGAGGACATGAATTTTGTTTTCACAACATTAATATAAATTTGATGATTGTCACTGAAGGAACATAGGATTCCACGTTGTCTATCGAGCCCCCTCACTGAGTAGGGAATGAGGAAAATGTCATCTACAAATACTATACTAGCATTGGAGATTGTAAAAGGTAAGAAATTGTATAAGGTATTCAATGAGTCTGATACAATTTCCTCCAACTTATTAATGTATAATCCAAAACGTTTATTAGAAAGTGGGTAGTTTTGTTTAACTCATACAGTGTTGTAGACCACCTTTGCCTCACCAATCCTCATTTGTACTGAACAATGGTCTTTTAAAGTGTAATAAAAAACAACGCCACAAAGTGTGGAAGACCCAAATACTTAATCTTGTCAGCTAACAAGTGGTGAAGGACTATATCAAATTCCTTGTGTAAGTCCACAAAAAAACAATATATTTTATGATTTTTTTTATTAGCATCCTCAATGATGGAATTCAAATAAAATATATGACATTGGTACAATGATTCTTCATGGATCTTGCGTGTCATTTGACCCTTGACCTCTTTTTTATGACCATTTGAAATTGTGAATGTATAAAGTTGTGGTAAATATCTTAGCTAAGGTATGGCCAACCATGATAGTGGGGTAGTTACCATGATCATTTTATTGTCCTTTTTTTATAGATGGAATGGATAATATTGGAGGTCCAAGAAGGTGAAAAGCCATGTATCACCTTGTAGTTAAATAGGTTAGTGATATGGACTACCAAGACTTCAAGGTTGTTTGAAAAAATCAACCTTGAGGTTCCCCACATCTTAGGATTTATTGGATTGAAGCTTAAGGATGGCCTCTAACATGAGATTAGGCATCGAGTAAAAACATTAATGGGTGGGTTTAGGTTCGACTTGAATTCTTCGCTAGATTGGAGATTGTATAGGATAGAGGCATAGTCAAAACCAAGAAGAGACTAATTTCTTAGGGAGGAAATCTCTCCAAAATAATTTGGGGTGAACCATAGTTGTTTGAATATATATTATGAACTTGTTCAAGCAATAGATATTCATTTCCTCCTAAGAATGCCCCTATAGATTTTCTAAATTTTCCTTGACTTGGAGGGTCTATGCATCATAATATTTTTATTTAGGTTATGGATGTTCTTACAATTTGAATCACACCAAGCATGATTACGAGGGTAGTGGCCATTCCTATAAGTGTGAGAAGTGAATGCAAAAGGGGGAAAGGTGTTAAGTATGGAAGACCAAATGCCTTGTGTGAAGTGGAGGGAGCATTCGGTTGAATCATGAGTATGATAAACTTAGAATAGCCTTGTTTTGATAAAGTTCATGTATTGTTCATTGAGTTGGTGGTTTAAATGGATGTTGATAGATTCATAGGTTCAATTGAGGCTAGGATTGGAGGAGTGCAACCAAGTGGGACCTAGAGAGATAATGAAACATGGTTAATGAGGGAAGGAGATGTTGAAGATACCTAAAGATTTTGTTTTTTTTACAGTAATGCCATGCTAACAAGAACACAGTCAACAAAAAAAGGAAAACATGTGGAGCCCCAAGAATGTGGAAATGATCTACTATCATTGAGGATGACCAAATCATAAGAGTCTCCCAAGCTAGCAAAGTTTCCATAAGGTTTCATTGTTTTATTAACTAGAGTCTGATGTAAAGCATCCTCCTAAAAGTCCACTACTTGAGTCATCAACAAGTAAACAAATTGAGGTCATTCCATGTGCATTGCATGCAAGTGGTTATTGCATTAAAGTTCTCTATAAGAATATGTTGACGCTTGAATCTGTCAGGGCTGAAACGAAAACCTCACGAGGATGTAAATCCTCTTGCATTTTTATAGAGGTGGTACTCCTCTTTAATTTTTGGTTTTCTTGGGATTTCTAAATATTCAAAATTTGGCACTTGACATAAGTCCTTCGTAGCATTTCAAACAAACATAAATATTGTGATAAAATAAAAGGATTTTTTTTTTTGTTTTATTTTAAAATAAAGTTCCTGAGAAAGGACCAAGAATCACACACTTCACATGTTTAAATCAAATAAGCAAAAATTCCTCACATCCATCATAGTTTAAGATAAATATTTCTGATCACATAAAAAAAGAAGGAAGATGATCCACATGCATAAGAGAACCTTAACAGATTGGATACATGGGCAGCTCAAATAAATATAATGATAGATCAACCTCAAATACTTTATATTATGAAAACAGGGTTACAAAGAATAGTCGAGATTGTTCCCAAAGTAGCTCTCTTGAAATTTCTAAAAACTATATAGTATGTTACACATTTTTTGAAATTTAAAATGTGTTTGTCTTAAAGATTGGGATTGGGGATCCCACGGACCATAAAGCAAATAAATACAAGAAATAATATCTTATAAGGAAGACAGTGGGGCGGTAGAAAAACAAGAAGACCTGGTAAGAAGAAAAGAGGAGTTATTAGTCTTTTGTTAAACCTTTCTAGTGAAAGAGGTGGAATAAATGGATGAAGGACTTGATAAAGAAAAGGAAGGATGTGATCAACATAGACTTACTATGATGGTCTCTCGTGATTTTATTTGCTTGCTGATGTCCTTTTATCGTTTTCATCAATGGTTACAGGAACCGTCTCAACTGCTTCTTTCCCTTCATTGGTCAGTTTATCGATATTTTTCTTGAACCATTATTCGATGTAACTTTTCATAGGTGCCACATTGATTTCATGCCGGATTTTAATGTTGAACAACTCTCCCTCCAAGTCTCGTATATCAAGGGAAATGCCATGTAATTCTTCTTCAATATCCCATTTTTTTACGGAGTAATCCACTAGCCAGTTATCTATGGCATCCTCATCATATTCAATTATACCATAGAATTTTTCAATTGATAATCCCTTAAAAATATCAACTTGCTCATCGAACTGTTTCTTTGTTAGGAACAACGAGTTAAGAATCAACTTGGGATCTTGGAATTAGTTAGTTCTTCTAGCTAGGTCCACCTTCATGAGCCTTTTGAATATTTCTTCTCTCCTTGTTATGGCTTAGCTTCACGCTTGAACAATGCTATTCAATTTCTTTATTTTTTCTTTCCAACAGGCGTTCAACTGCTTGATCCAACTTGGGGAGGGAATATCCTCCTCTCTTCTCTTTAGCTCTGACATGTTGGAAACTTTAGCACCAAAGGGTACCATGACATCGAGGTAAAAACCTTCTTCATTTTTTAGGTCGACCCTTAAATACTCATGGAAGACATGCACCCTTGAGCCAAAAGAAATCATATTCTTTGAAATTTCCCAAGATTCTATGATTTGTGCCATTTTCTTCTTGATATTATTCTCCACATAGCTCCTGGATGACATGAGTAAGATTGAGGATCCTTTTAATTTAGCAGTGGGCGTGGTGGGTCCAAAAATTTCCAAAGGGATGGGAAGAAATGAAAGAGGCATCAACGTCTCTTCTAGTTCCTTAATCCTTTCATTTAACTTTGTATTTTCTTCTTCAAGACTACTAATGGAGTCATCGAATGCATCGCTGTTTGTTCTATGGATTATGGAAATATGGGAAGGCTGCATATTTCTTAGGTTAACCTCTGAACGAGATTTCCCTTTTTTATTTCACATCACTCCTCTCAATAATTAATTTCTTAGATTCGTTGTTAAAGACAATGCTCTGAAATACAAATGATTGTTCTTCATCGAAGGTCTCATTCTCAACAATTTCCAAGGAAGGATTCTGGTGGACCATGCCTCCTAGATGATCAATGTTAGGAAACATTTTCTCGATGTCAGGCTCAAATCCATATCCTTGAGGGAGAATATGTTGATGTCACTTTCAATGCAATGGTATTCTTCCTCTTGTACAATATTCTTCCTCAGAGGGAGTTTATGTGATCTTTCAATTTTTTCTTGAGGGGGGTTTTTGTCTCCTCCTCCACTTGAACTACTATTGATCACTTTCCTAGATGGGTGGGCCATAGGAGCACTACTCCAATATGTTGTAGTGTTGGGAGTAATAGTTGGGGACTGGGAACTCTTCTCCCTGGGACCCTTTCCTTTCTCCTTGTAAAATTCATTGGTACTAAGTACCATCTCCAAGTCGCCAACAATGTGAATATGAGCGCCCAAGTTATTATATTCTTATTCACCTAGAACAATGTGGATAAATGAATTGATAAAACCAACTGTTAACATATGTTCCACAAAAATTACGTTAGGTTCAAAACCTTTTATACTTTAAACATACTTGAGGTTAAGGTTGTGGAAGTGGTTTGCAAATTCATTGATTTTGTTCATATTTCTAAATGCAAAGTCCCCGATTTTCCAAGGCAAGGGTATGAATTTATTTTTTCATTTCTCATGAAAAAAGTGTAACCATAAATTAAATTTCCTTGCAAACTTTGTAATGAAAATTTCTGTCGGATATATGGCATGGAAAAAAGGAGGGATTTTCCTTATAACCGAAAATCCTGATAACGTTGTAACTCTCCATTTTCTCCAAGGTACCCTTTTTCTCCAGGAATTTACTTTCCTGGGCAAATATTCTTGGGGTATGTTTTCCAAACAACAACCCTTTAAAAACTGAGACAAAGTCGTTGAAAACTTCATAAAAATGAAGGGAATCTTTGTGCCTCCACAACGCTTGGTACCAAAAGGTCAATGGGTCAAATTCATAATTCACCTTCTTACATACATACAATTTAGGAAATTGACAACAATGTGCTATCACAAAGACCAAATAAGAATCCACAAACAATTTCTTATTGTTTTTATACTGAGACAATTGGGAAGCGAATTCAATGGAAATCAATTTTCGTCAATCGAAGATGGCCTATTCCTTGACAGTAAAATATAAGATATAAAGAATCATACGAGAAATGATGGCGATATTTTCTTGTCCGGTCACTCTAGTGAATAACCAAGCAATTTCCCGAAAGGGGTTTTTGAATGGTGTTGTAGGAAAATCTCCCTGCGGATAGGTAGATCGCCTTTAAGAGCTTGACCCTAACTCTAGATAGAAAATGCTTAACATGGACACTGACTTCCTTTCAAATCCATCTAAGATAACACATGAGAAGGAAGGATAACAATAGTACCTTTTTATCGATGTTTGCCCCTGCACACTCCTAGTTGTGCTTCGATCCTTTGTTCCTCGCTGGATCCTGTAGAAAAAAAAAGATACGACCACTTCCTACTCTATTGATATTAGCTTGAAAAATGATCTATCAATTAACGATAAGTTCATGTGACATTATACACAAACTAGAAAGAAACAGGCCACGCGTGTCATATTGATGAGAATAACGACAACAATACTTACAATCGTAGATGCGAGTGCGACAGCTTCATCGAGTCCTCTTCCTCCAACCCTTGCCTGAAAGATCCACAACCTGGATAACAACAGCTTCACTGATCACTCTCCTTTGGCTGACTGTGTGTTCTCTTCAAGATCATAAGTTTCATACCAGCAATTCTTCCCCAATCAGCTCTGTTCCATCACCACTTATGAGATCGTAAGTTTGGTATCATTCTCCATTTTCAATCCCCCTTTCACCATTAGAAAGATTTCTTATATAGCCTTGGAGAGGCTTTAACCACTTGAGATATCCTTGGGGAAGTTGAGGATTTGCCTCCTTCAGTTGAGGATATTCCCTAGGATCATGGTTGGACTAGGGATTCAAATCCAACTGCCTTCCAAGAATGAAAATATCCTTCCCCCATTCATCTCAACAACTTAACAACTGCCCATAATAGGTAGCGCTCCCTCAAAATGACCATAAGAGCGCTATAGCGCTCCCTTGTAGGCTTTAGGGGGGCACCAATGCTCTCAAAATCTATAGCGCTCCCTCAAAAGGGCCAGGGGAGATTTATAACGCTCCCTGATAGTGTAAGGGGGAGCGCCGGTGCTCCGAGATAGTGTAAGGGGGAGCGATCCCCTCCAAAAACTCAGTTTTTGAGGTGCTTTCAGATCGCAAAAGGTTTGCAAGCTTGCTGACTCATTTCTCCTCTTCCAAATCAAATGTTTGAGGTGTTTCAAGTGTCCTTCTCATGTTGTTATAGGCACGACATAGGCATCATGACAGTATGCTTTATTTGACACTTGCGACACTTGTGAGAAACATGCGACACTTGCGACCTTGTGAGCAAAATGCGACACTTGCGAACTTTGTAATGACGACACTTGCGACACTATCAAAGTGAGTAATTTTGATGTGTAACAGATTGCCCCCAAAAGTATGAAGTTAGAAGGCAGGAACTGATAAGTGAAATACTTTGTAGACTTTCAAGCAAGGGTATAGACTCGGAGAACCTGACGGAAGCTGCACACAAACATCCAACAAATATC
>JASDQU010412761.1:0-10421 GCA_032191745.1 Picea mariana
CCCCCCCACAGTTTAGGAACCACTTGGTGACCCTTGCCGGGTGATGTTTGAAGGTGCCCCCAGCCCCACAAACACTGCCATCCAACTGAGCAGCACCATCGAAACAAACAAGGATATGTCCAGCTGCCATCTCGAAGTTGCAAGCTTTTGTAGAGAAGGTCTTAACCGATGTGGGCTGCCAGCAGAAGGCTGCTAGAATTCTGTGAAAAACACGCCTCACTGAAGGAGGGCGATCTTCAAAAATTGCAAAATTCCTCTCAATCCAGATATGCCAGCATGCATAAACCGCCAGACACATAAGGGCCGATTTTTGTGAGGTCCACGAGGAAAAACAATCGGAAATGGTAAGGCCGCTCCACTTGAACCTCACTTCCAAACTTTTTTATTTCCATAAAATTCTCAAAACAACACATAAACATTATAACTAACCGAACAAAATACATTATTACAATAAAGAGCATGATTCCCCCAAAATCACAAACTCTTGCCTTCGTATTGACAAATGCCAAAGTGTTGAATGAATTTGCTTCAAAGTTTCCTTTCTCCTCATGTGGGAAGGAAGCACCATGCTTTGATGTAAAGGCATTTAAGCAATTTGGCATAAAAGACAAGGATGCATTAATATAGTTGAAGAGTACGAAATGCACAAAGAGATTTGATGTAAAAGGCATTTAAGCAATTTGGCATAAAAGACAAGGATTCATTAATATCGTTGAAGAGTACGAAATCCACAACAGAAAATATCAATGTGTGGATGTGCGAAGATGAGTGTAGGGGAGGGCACTAGCAATGTGTGGATGTGTGAACGTGAGAGTATTATGTGTAGGACATTGCATTAGCAATGTGTGGATGTGTCTGAGTGAATTGTTAATTATAAAATTGTGTAAGATTTAAATAAGAGGTGTAATAAGTAGTTGGTGTAGGAATGGTTATGTATGTGAAAGAGAATAATGTAAATGATATTTAATGTAAGGAAGTTGAATTGTTAATTATAAAATTATAGATAAAAAAAAAAATTTATGACTAGTTTATATAATGATAAGTTTTATAGATGTGTGGAGTTTGAGGGAGATAAGTTGGTTGTTGAAAGGTCGGATGTTGAGAATAATAACCATAGAAGCAACACATCTTTCTGAAAGTTTAAAAGAAAGAAGAGAAAAAAACCTAACTACAAGCAAACTCAAGGAACAAATAAAAACACTAATGCAAATCCAAAGATAAAGGGCAATGTTGTAAAGATAAGTACTAAAACTATAAACAAGTTGTAAAGACAAAAAAAAAACAAATTCCAAATAAGAGGTGTAATAAATAGTTGGTGTAGAAAATGGTTATGTGAAAGAGCACAAAGTAAACAATGAGATATGTATGTCAATAATAAAATTATCAATAAAGAAATTTTTATGATGAGTCTATATAATGAGAAAGGTTTTTATAGATGTGTGGAGCTTGGTGGAGATCAAAATTAGTTGTTGAAAGGTTGAATGTTAAGAACAATAATCATAGAAAAAACATATCTTTATGAAAATTTAAAAGAAGAAGAAACTTAATTACAAATCGAGAACTAAGAATAAAGAAAAAACTAATATAAATCCAAATATAAAAGACCATGTTGTAAAACTAAATATTAAAACTAAAGTTATAAATACCCGAAAAAAAAATAAAAAAAATAAAAATAAATCATTAAAACTTAAAAATAATATACAAATTATAAATATTATTAATAGCAAACCAAAAAAATCATTAAAACTTAAGTGCTCTCCATTTGATTTTTTAATTAATTTATTAAATACTTTTGGATTTCAATCTAATTTTTAAAATAATTTATCAAATATTTTCCACTCCACCCTGAAATTTAAAATTAGTAGAACGCTTAATATGCAGCTGAAAGAAGCCCTCACATATCCCAAACCTAATGTCAAACAAGTGCTCTACTTAAAGTTAATAATTGTAAACTTTATTTATTATTTTAATCCAAAACATAGATAGAGATGTATCTATATTTATATTTATAGGTAGAAATTCCACCTAATGAACCCACATGTCTCAATGAGATTTTATCAACATCACAATCTTTGAAATAAAAATATAATTTTTATTTCAGATAAAATGATACTTCCTTTTCCTAAATGGATGTTGTTGGAAGAGATAGTGGATAAGCTTCATGCAATGTGTCAATTCAGTACCCTCTTCACATCTAAATCGTAATATTTCCTTTTTCAATCATTTCTCTCTTTTCGATGTAATCTGTACTTTTTCAATCTTTTCAATTATATTTCATTTTTTTTTCCCTCACCTTAATACTTTTTCAATCTTTTCAATTATATTTTTTTTCGAGTGGTTAATGCCTCAACTTAAAATAGTCTAACTAACGAATTTGACATGTAACATTGACATTATTACAAATTCAAATTTCTTTATTTCTTATGAATATATTATAGAAAGATGATCCATCAAGACTTTAATATAAAAGACATAAATGATTAGTTATATTTGACATATAAAGATTTAAGATTTAATAGTTTAGGTAAATGTTGGATTAATATTCACTTTGTTATTGATAGGTTTATCGTTAACTAATGGTATTAGGTAATATGTGATTTTTGCCCATGGTATTAGGTAATATGTGATTTTTGCCCATGGTATTAGCATGTGAACAAACATATTTAAAAGCTTAACAACGCCATTTTAAAATGTCTTGAATAATTTGTTTTGTGGTTGTTTTAGTTGGATTGGTCAAGGTGAATGAAGATATATCTTTGAAAGCTAGTTTTTTTGGTAAAAGGTTTTTAGAGTAAAAATCTCTTGTGCATTTGGTGATTACTTTGTGATTGCAAGACAAACTTGGACTCTCTAGTGAGAGTGGTTTGATTATGGGAGCCATGGAGAGAGCTACAATAGTTCAATATGATAGTCATTGTGTCATTTGTCTAGCTAAGAACCCAACCTTTCATGCGAAGACAAAGCATATAGATATCCAATACCATTTCGTTAGGGGCAAGGTAGAGGATAGAAAGGTGATACTAGAGAAAGTTGACACTTTGCAGAATGTTGCAGATGCACTGACGAAACCAATGAGCACAAATAAATTCAAGTGGTTTTGTGAGTCTATGGGCCTTATGGCTCTAGCAATTAGCTCGCACTTTGATGCATTCTCTCTTATACCCTTGCACGATATATGACAAGTGGAAGAATGTTGGGACATGTGTGTCATACGCCTTGTAGTCTTGTAGTGGAGTAGGGAATAAACGCAAAGCAGTGGCAGGGAGTAAATGCAAATAAGTGGTAGGGAATAAATGTAGAGCAATAATAAGGAATAAACGCTAACTAGTGGTAGGGAATAAATGTAGAGCACTAGTAGGAAATGAATGTTAAGCAATAGTAGTTGGCTAATTACTTGCTGGTGGTTTCCAAATGTAGAATTGGAAAACCATACATGGTTTATGGCTTTGTTATTTCTATTTTTCCAGTGCTAGGGTTGGAGGAAAACATAGTGTGAGTTTTAACTTACTATTATGCTGCCAAAACTTCTCCCTAATCCTTATGCTACTATTGAACACTCTTGTTGAGAGCACGGAGCCTTTGTAATGTATTGTAACCATTTAGTCATTGATAATATATTGAGTGTGCTTTAGCATGTGAGTTTTTTCTCCTCGAAGGGTTTTCCCATGAAATGATTCTCTATTGGTCATAGTTTTTTGTATTTTTTACTATTGCAATTGTGCTTATTTATTTATGTGTTTGTACTTATTTTATGTGTTTTTTTCTCTTATTAATTAGTGTAGGAAGTTTATTCCACACCTCTGCTTCCTTTCATTGGATTTGTCATTTGTAATAAGAAAAAACTAGTTTAAAAAAATGATAAAAGGGGGTTTATTCATTGGTTACACTTATAGAGCCACTTAATATTTAATGAATTTGCTTTAATGTTGCATTGCTTCTAAGGTGAAAAGGGGAAAACACAATGATTTTGATGTATGAGCATATACACTAAAGCAAAGGTATGGAATAAAGAGCATGAACATGAGAGGTGCATACAAGGTATAAGCAATATGCTCGCAATATCTGAATGCATGAAGATGAGAGGATACACATAGGTTATGGAATTTTGCAAGTTCTAGAGGAGAGGGACAAGAGTACTTAGTGTAGAATATGGCTTGGTGCACTAGTAGGAAATGAATGCTAAGCAATAGTAGTTGGCCAATTACTTGTTGGTAGTTTCCAAATATAGAATTGGAAAACCATAAATGGTTTATGGATTTGTTATGTCTATTTTTTCAGTGCTAGGGTTGAAGGAAAACATAGTGTGAGTTTTAACTTACTATTTTGTTGCCAAAATTTCTTCGTAATCCTTGTGCTACTACTGAACACTCTTGTTGAGAGCACAGAGACTCTACAATGTATTGTAACCATTCAATCATGTGGGTTTTTTCTCTTGGAAGGGTTTTGCAAGAAATGATTGTCTAGTGGTCATATGTTTTTGTATTGTTTATTATTGCAACCACACTTATTTATTTATATGTTTGTACTTAATTTATGTGTTTTTTTCTCTCATTAGTTAGTGTAGGAAGCTTATTCCACGCCTCTGCTTCCTTTCATTGGATTTGTCATTTGTAATAAGAAAAAACTAGTTTAAAAAAAATGATAAAAGGGGGTTTATTCATTGGTTACACTTCTAGAGCCACTTAATATGTAATGAATTTGCTTTAATGTTGCATTGCTCCTAAGGTGAAAAGGGGAAAACAAAATGAATTTGATGTATGAGCATATACACCAAAGCAATGGTATGGAATGAGGAGCATGAACATGAGAGGTGCATACAAGGTATAAGCAATATGTGAATGCATGAAGATGAGATGATACACATAGGTTAGGGAATTTTGCAAGTTTTAGAGGAGAGGCACAAAGAGTACTTAGTGTAGAAGATGGTTTGGTGCATGATGGAGATAGAATAGACAATGTGACATGTAATAAAGGGATATATAAGAAAGGGGGGAATTTTTAAGAAATAAGTTATTATGACCAAGCTAGACACCAAATTAGTGTATGAGACCTCCTTGCCACACATAACTGCTAAAGTCTACAAAGGTATATATACTCCACCCCTGCAGGATTTGAACCTATAACCTCAAAAGAGAAAACATATATTCATATATCACTATAAAAATGTCTACAAATATTAAAAAAAAAAATTAAAAAAATCAAATTGATTATTAAAAAAATAAATATAAAAAATATAATAGAAAAATGCATATTAAAAAAATTCAAAGTTCAAAGTGAATAATGAAAATTCGACCCGAGGGAAACAAATTAATGCAAAACCAATGTACAAATTAAAATGTTAAATTACATTTATTACATAGCTTTGCATATGAGTTTCTAGAGACTCTACCCACACTTGGTGTAGTGGGAAGAAGTTACATATTCCATCCATGAGACCTGACCTAATGCCAAATGCATGATATGTTTAAGAATTTTAAAACTTTTTGGTTGTTTAAATAGAATATTAGAATGTCTCAGTAAATCTCTCACGTGATAAACCTCACATGAATCAATTGACGTTGACATTTTTTAACACATCATAAACTTTTCAACCTTGTAGTGCAAAAGTTAACCATAAAGACAATCCAACCAACTGAATTGGCGCCAACTAACTAAATTGGCGTTATCGGATGAAAGAGTATTTTATTTCCGGAAAGAGATATTGTGTACAATGACTGGACAACCGTTGAATCACAGATAACGGTGTGGTGGCTAATATTCACTAAATTGATATTGTAGAAAACAAACAAACCACTATTACATTATTACATTTTGCAGTCACAAACAAATAGTAAATAATTGCAAAAGAAACAGAGGGAATTCTCATCCAAAAAATACGGATCTATGAGTATTCTTACCAGCTGTGAACCAAATTTGGTGATTGAGAATCCACGCCTGCTTTTGCTCGATTAAACTTCAGAAAACGCAAAGAAAATGTACAGTCATTTGCTACTGGATTTTATATTTACAGTCGGCCTGATCATTTCAGCTACCATTGCAAACCAAAGCTACAACCTTCAAAACTCATGGACGTTCAGTACTTTCATCGGCCTTCTGAATTTGATAGTTTCAGTTTGGATTACAGAAAGGTAGGAATGCGATTTGCTTGCATCTGCTTGTTTACATAATCTTTTGACATTACAGGAATGTATTGAAAATCAGCCTCTCATCGATTTACAAGTAAACCATAACCCAACTGACATTACACTGTAACTAATTTGTTACTAAAGGAATACATTGCGTTGCGAGAGACCCAGTCTTTTATTAATTAATGAACATTTTAGGAGAGATATGTGTTTTGATCAAGAATTCATATCCTCATATCCGTGTGTAAGAGGTTTTGAGTTACTTCTCCCTTAGGCTTTCTCTTTCTATAAATCAGGTACAGAATCAGCTGAGAAGCTCCCAGACCAAAGCCTATTCCATTTGGGATCTGGATATTAGATCAGTACAATCAAAGTCAGAAACATCACTAGAAATTAAGCTACTTAATATTTACATCATTATTATATATGATACTTAATATTTACATCATTATTATATATGATTGTGTAGGTTTTCACAATTTAAACAGTTTTTCACAGTTTAAAAGTTTCAAAATTTCTTACATAAAACTTTAACTTTTCATATAAAGTCAGAAATATCATACAAAGTTAAAAACATCACAATAATAATAATCTATTTTTAAGGTCACCGTCAAGCTAGCACACTAAATTGGTGTATGAGACCTCCTTGTTTGTGGGACAAGGGACCTCCTTCCGCCCAACAATTTGACTGGTAAAGTCTACGAAAGTATACATATCATACCCCCCTCTTGATTTGAACCTGTGACCTTTTAACCATTAGTTACGTCATTATATAACATCATTATATATTTCACACAAAGTCAAAAACATCACACAAAATAAAAAAAACTAATCTACTTAATATTTACATCATTATATATTTGAATGTGTAAGTTTTTCAGAATTTAAACATTTAAGTATGTAGATTTTCACAATTTAAACATTAAGTTTTCACAACTTAAACGTTTCAAAACTTATTACATAACACTTCCTTCTCACACAGTAAAATCTCAATAAAAATTATTATATATTCTATCTGAATCTTTCTCAATGAAAAACTTGATCACTAACCCCAACAAACACGTCTTGTTTAAGCACTGCCCAGGCTGCCCAAACTCCTCCGTTGAGGAACAGAAAGAATGACAGGAAAAATGGCATGAATTCCACGCTCTTCGTTACTATGACGCTTCTCTGTAACCACCCACATACAGATGAATAAGGTAAATTGATAAAATTCAAAACTGCACTACAAACTATCAAGAGAAGTTACTTCTGGCAGTTTTTTCTGTGCCAGAAGTGAAAATATAAGCTTACCGTGATTGCTAAAGGCGAACCGTACATGGTTAAGGTTAAGCAGACGCATAGAACTCCTATTACAGTTATTCTAATTTGTTGATCCAGTGCCAGAAAAGTCACCAAAAACACAGAAGTGAAGGCTATTATATCCACAAGCACCACCAGCACAGCAGTCTTGATCTGCATAACAATAACAATCGGATATACGATTCATCACATAAATTATGCAGCGAAGGCGATTACTAAACACTGTCATAGATCCATATGACAGACAGAAAATTTGCAATTTTTTATTCAATATAGTTTTGAATGAAAAAACAAATTCAGTACCTTCGAATACTCTACTTACCTTGAGTTCCTTAGGACAGTAGATTAAGAAGAGAATCACATAAACTGATTCCAATACAGCGCCTGCCCCATTAATCGTAGAGATCAACAGTCCTCCAGGCTTGATTAATCCATAATATGTCCAGAGAGAAGTGCTCAACAACGTGCAGATATAAGGAAGATAATGGAAATCCTCTGTGGAGTTATTCCTCACTATGCGCCAGAACGTCTTCCTGTCTATCAAAATATAGTCAGCAATCCAGATTGACAAGAGTACCTTAGAGAGACTGTGTGTATTGATTACAGATTTCAAACATTTCAGAGCTTACGCTGGAGACAGGAAAACGAGGAGAGATATCACATTTCCTGTACCATTTTCCCCAATTGCCAATAAATCAGAAAGGTCACAACAGAGACTTTCTCAAACTAATATGAACATACAGGAAATCTTAAACCAGAAAGGTCACAACAGAGACTTTCTCAAACTAAATCAGAAAGGTCACAACAGAGACTTTCTCAAACTAATATGAACATACAGGAAATCTTAAACCGTATTCAAATGGGAAGCGATTCGGATCAGATGGGATATAGAGAGGGATAACCTCACCTATTACACCGAGAATGAAGCTCACATCCGCCATATCTAGTACAGGTCTGGATTGAGAAGATATTCTGAAGATTGGTTGGGGACTGTGCTCTTATGGTCTAAAATACAGAAGGACCCGCTTAAAGATAGGTTGGGCAGAGGCTAGAATTGATGATGTGAACATGTGCATGCTAACTAATACAATTGTAGCGATATACTGAGAAGTTAGAACCACATAAACACCGGAAGAGTGTAGAGTCTCGGGTATGACTGACAGGGCAGATGTGGTCCGGGCAATACCACTCCTGTGTTATTCATATTGTGCCAACAACCCTCCTAATGTCGGGGAGTAAACATCATATGTCGTGTTTGGTTGATGGTTGATAATGGGAGCTGGAGAATCTTACGCTATTTTAGATTAAGTTGGTAATTTATATATGTAGAATACAATTTGTAATTTTTCACATCACATTGAATAATGTGACATGGAATGGAAAGGTTGACATTTCTGTTTTTGTTTTACAGGGGAAAGACACTCTTAGGATGGAGAGATAAATAATAAAAAAAATAAAATAATAAATATTGATTTCTGTTGATATATATAGATCGTTGTTATTTATTCAAAGTATATATATTTTGAATGAATAACAATTAGTCTATATATATATATATTAAACTTAAAGAGGGATCAAATTTTTTTTTAGAGTGTACGATTAGAGGAAAGGTTTTACAAAACTTGAGGGAGTGCAAAACTTGAGGATAGGTTAAAGGTTTGCATCTTTAGATATTTGATCCCTCACGGCTCTTATAAATCCGTGGTTAAGATGAATCTAGGTTGGTATTTTTTCAATTAATTCTGTATTGATATATTGGAAAATTAATTAAAATAACTAAAAACTAAAAAAAAATAAGTAAGATTTCACAGTTCATTATAATGATGTTTAAGCTTTCTAGGGACAAATAAAGCTCAAATAATAATAGAAAAGAGTGTTTGAGTGGATATTATTAAAAATTAAGGTTAACCGTTATGGAAAAAGAGTTAATTGAAATTAAAAGAAAAATGTTATTTAGAAAATAAAGTTTAAGAAATAAAATTTGTTGATTTTGTAAAAGATGATTAAAAATGAGAAGGTAAAATGGTAAAAAGGAAAAAGAGAAGAAATAATATTAGAGCATGGATAAAATAAAATTGAAAAGAAACAAAAAAATTAAATAATAATAATAATAATAATAATAAATAAATAAATAAAAAATCAAGAAAGGATAAATGGTCAATATGATGAATAGTGGGTTTCCAAGATTGACTAAATTTGTAGTCATCTTGTTCATTTGTAACTAAGTTTATTATTTCAACTTTGCAATATTGTATACACATTTTATCTCCACAAAGCTCAAGCAAAACTAAAAAAATTGTCAAATTTTATAATATAGATATTACAATACTATAATACTTTTGAAATTTATAAAAAAAATACTATTTTTTTATATTTTTTTTAAATTATTACACATACCACAAAAATTCAATAGTAACAACCACATAGCTATGCAACCACTTTATTGAATTAATGGCAAGTGGTGTCTTTATGTTCATAAAGTATATGCACGGGTTTATGGATGACACAATTCTCCACACTACACAAACTAAATTGAAAGAAAGCCAAAGGCTATTTATTCATTTACAAACTACATATTGATGTTTGTGTTCCTTACCTTTTGGCCTTACAACTACCTCAACTATTCAAATTCGAAATAAAATGCTTCATATTATAATGGTTGAAAAAATTCAACATGATTAATAAATATTGTAGTGTGTTACAATATTTTTTTATATCACAAAATAACATGCAAAACAACTGACACTGATAACCATTGGCTTAGGTACTCAAACATTGACAAGAACTATCCCACCCTCAAATGTGATGTGGATATGGCTTCAATGACTTCTCTTTCCATGTAGATAGTCCAAGTCGAAAACCCCTATATTGGTATGAAAAGACATCATGAATCAAACAATTCATATTTGAAGAAAGAAATAAAGTTTTCATCTATCTCAAAAGATGTAAGGATTTTGTATTCAATTGCTTGTCCATCAAGTATAGACCCTTGAC
>JASDQU010412765.1:0-10421 GCA_032191745.1 Picea mariana
CAAATTTGAGTAGCGTGGCCGATTGGTACGTAGAGGTACAATTTTCATACATCAGGGTTTTCGATGCCTTTGTTCCTCCATATGCTCTACCATTGTTTATACCCTACAGGTGGGATTTTCTAGAAATCGCTAGGCAAACTGTGATTGGTGGCATAAGCAAAAAGCTTAAAGGATTTTCGAAGAAGGTATGGCCACCTTTCCCCATTCATTTGAACACCTATTCTTTATTAGATTTCAGGCATGCAAAGGCTGAGGCAGCAGCCTTATAAGATATTAGATTGGTCCGCATTGAATTCAAGAAACATGACCCACACAGGGTCATGAGTAATCACATGGCCAATTTTGGATTTAAAAGATTTGAGCATGAGAATTCGTCTCATGATGATATTTTCTGAGGCGCGGGATCTTATGCCGAAGTTTTGGTTCGGATATAAGCCCTGTCGCCCAAAGAGACGGCTGATGTTTTCAAATTCTAGGAACATAGGCAGAGCTACCTTCCCCTAGTATTACATGGTAAGAACCCGACAACCACACAGATGCAGCAAACGAAAGCCGAGAGCTCCAAATATTCAACACCTGATCAAAAAGAACACCAGGAAAAGAAAGAGAAAATTGGGGGCCCGAAACAGGAAGCCGAGACTCCCAATTCTCCAAAGAAGCCAACCTCGGTTGTTACTCCGGGGAAATCATCTAAGCAAATTGGCAATCCCATCATTTCTGTTACTCCCCTGCAGTCCACGAAAGGGGCCCCAGACACTGGTTGGATTTTCGGCGAGGAACTATCACCCATAACGGTGGAAGAATTGCCTCTGAACGAATTTTTCTTCGATAAGAAGAGAAAGGCAGTTGTGAGACAAGAGCTTTATCAAGAAGCAGGAAAAGTAGCCAAGAAATTTAAAATCTTAGCTGGTGGAAAAGATATGAAGAAGCAAGAATTTGCAACTCATATAGCAGGGACATTGGGGGATTTTGCTACGGCCAACCAATATTCTGTCGAGTCCTTAAGAGATCAGTTGAAGCTGAAAAAACGCTTAATCAAAAATTTGGAGGCTAAACTGGCTACAACAGAGACAACTGCCAGAGATCAGGTGAATTTAGGTATAGAGCAAGCTAGGGCAGCTGATCAAAAGGAAATCGAGTGACTCAAAATCGATCTCGAACAAATGTAGCAGGTGGCCCAGAACAAAAAATCACATATAAGTCAACAAGAAGAATTGATAGGACAGCTGCAGGCCAAATTAAACTTCGTCGAAAGCCATATGATCGATATCAGAATATTTCAATCCCAGGCTGTAGAAATCCGAAAAAGGATACCGGCCACTCAACAAGGTTTACTTGCTAAAGTGGAAACTATTCAAAATCACTGCCAACTCATTGATCAAGCATTGGAAAACATCTCTTCTAGAGAAAAAAAAGTTTGGGCAGCTCGGGTCATTTTCCAAGAGGCCATTATAACCAGAAAAAAAAGGAAACGGGAAGTAGTACCAGGCTCTCCATCCCAGAGCAGACCCGAGGTAACATCTTGTTGAAGGCTTGGGAGCATAACATATCAGAAGGCAAAAAACGAGCTAAAGAGGTAAGAAACTCGTGTGAAGAAACTTTTGGCTTCATAGATAGGGGGTTATTGAATCTCGATAGAGAAAACAACACTGAGGCACTGGGCTAGATTAATATAGCCAAGCATCTGCTAAATATCAAGGAAAATGAGGAATGAAAATTAGCTGAAATATCACAGATAACCTAGCCAGATATAATCCAAGTAGATAAATGGCTAATAAAACCAAATGTACATTTATGTTCTATCAGCACTGAAGATCGACAGGTAGAAGGGAAATTGCCACAATTAGTAAAGGATTATTACACTTTTCAGGCAAATAATCAAACAGAACCTTCTAGGTTGATAGTCCAACTGGTGGAGAAGTGCGTCACGTGCATCGAGCATACAAAGGGGAAGGTTTCGGGTATCAAAAGATGACAAGTGTCTGCCTGTTATATTTTCAGAACTCAAAGAGAAAATAAAGGAAGGCATTCCAGTTGCTCAAAAGAAAGATAGAGACAAAGAATTGAAACGTCTAACCTCCTGTTTTTGTAACCGAAAATACTCTTAGAACGTTTGAGCATCCAACATGTAGAAGTTTGTATAAATATGAAATTAGAAGAAAGAAAAAGGGTTGGACCTATTTTGGTGTATTGTAATAGAGACTCTCCTTTTTAATATTGATACAAAGCAATCCGAAGACTCCTGATTCTGTCAGGACTGTGTTATGAGTTTGTTTCCTCTCTGATTTCATGTTCAATTTCATTTCGCACATATATGTTTGATGAATGTTTCACTGCAATTTAGTAAAACCTCTACCGTGGTGATTAATTTTAATTTTCTATATAGTTTACAGCTTTTCCTCTGTATCGGCTATTAGCAGGTACAAGACTTGTGGACTCTTTAGATTTTCATATTTTATACATTCGTTAGATTTCTTCTCACCTTTTTCTTCTTCTGTTTACAAGGTCAGATTCTCCCTTGATAGGAGCCTCGTATTATAAACAACGTTATGTTTTTCTCACATTTTCACACACACCAATTATTTAATAGATAACATAGTTATGGGAAAAGGCCTTTGGTTTGTAATTTATCTTTAACAATAAATCAAATAGTTTTCTTTTATACGATCAAATTGAGACAACATTTAAAACCTTGAAACTTTCCTTTAATTTTACTATTCCTCTATGACTGTCCCCATTGTAAGATAGCCTAACATTGAACCCTATTTATCGGACCAAACACAAATCGCTTTGAACCTTTTCGATATTATTCTTAAAACAGCCACTACCCTGGTAGAACTTGAACATTCATGGGCTAGGATTGAGCGGGATATAAACATCCAGGAACAGTTGGAGGCTAAACAGTGACAACCTGGAAATCAGCCTTAGCTTCCTTTCCCAAAGATTGATGCTTTCCTCCTTCTTTATCCTTTACCCACTTTCAGATGCCTAGACACTGTACTTTCTAAGCCTTAAGTACAGACTCTGGAACAACATATTTTTGGCACCGTTACCAGGGATGGAGTTACGAAACCTTTTCCCTAGGAGAACAACATTTTTGCAAGATTCACCCTTTGATAGTGAACAAAGAGTGAACACCTTCTAAAGGATTTTCTTATCTTTCACTTGGCGACTCCACGTTTAAATAGTTGGCATTTGGTCAAAGGAATACCAGACAAAACCCAGAGGGCAAGCAGACCACACTTGTTTCCGATCCCAAAAAAATACTGAAAACTAGAGGTTCCCTTAAGCCAACTGTTGCAATCTACCAGCTTAAGTATCCACAACCCAAGACCAATAGTTCTTTCGAACCTTCAAATTTTCACAATTCCCCTCCCGAAATCATCAATCCAATTTTAGTTAGCCCTGAGGTTAAAAATGAAATCTATCTGACAACCTCTGTCATTCACAAAGTTAAAAACCCCGCAGTGAATTTATCAGCGGTCAATATCCCGCCGACTCTTCATTTAGATTTCACGACCTCGCTGAGTCTCGAAGAGTATACCATACACTCGGATTCTACACCCACAGGTTCCCCTGATTACATTTCTTGCAAGTTCGAAGAGCCAAGTCCTCGCATCCCTTATCACCCATATTTGGTTTTCTCGTCTCACGAAGAAGCTAAAGATTCACCTTTAGTGTTCTAGAACCCTCTATACAATACACCATTTCCCTATCCAATAGTACCGATGGAAGCTGCCAGAGGAGGAGGTGGAGGGGTTTTCAGAGGAGGAGGTGGAGGAGATTTAGGAGGTGGTGGGGCTCCAGGAGGAGGAATGGGAGGCCAAGGGCCTCCCCCGCCTCCCAGAGTTTTCACTAAAGTGGCTATGAGATATGCGCCTTTGGTCTTACCCATCCCTCTTCATGACTTTCCTGAAAATTATATAAAAAACTTACCAAAATTTACAGGGGAAGGAGACTTGACCACAACCAAACATATAAACTTCTTTGATCAGTTCACGGATATCCTAGGTATTGAGCACGAAGATGTGTATTCGAGGCTGTTTGTTCAAACTTTCAAAGGACAGGTACAAACCTGGTTTTGAAGCCTACCCGCAGAATCGATATTATTCTACGATGCCCTAGAAGACTCCTTCCTTAGACGATGGGGCGAAAGGAAAGACCACTTGTATTATTTGATCGAGTTCAGATCTTTAAAGAAAAAGAATTCGGAAAAATTTATGGAATTTATTCAAATATTTAACAAGCTATATAATAAGATCCTAGCCGAAGTTAAACCATCCCAACCTGCAGCCAAAGTAACCTTCGCGGGAGCTTTCAAACCCGATTTTTCCCTTCTCTTAATAGAAAGGCAAGGGGATACCTTAACCTGAATGCAGGATGACGCTATAGAAATCGAATCTAACATGATGGCTTCTGGCAAGTTAAAAGCTGAGGTAGAAACAGGAAACCGAGAAACCAAACATTTTAGGGAACAAGCGGGACCCTCAGGGTCTAATAGATCCATAGACGACAAAATGGATGATATGGCCAGGATTATTAAAGAGATGTCAAATAAAATTTCTAGGATGGAGCTGGATCAATCTAAGGCCGATCCTTTCGTTAAAATAGAATTTAGAAGAAACCCTAATCCTCAAAATCAACAAAGACAGATTAAAAATGAAGATCAGAAAATTCAAACCCCTCTAAAAAATGAAAATTTTATAGGTGGAAATGACCTGCAAGATTTCGAGGATTTGGATGCATATGTGACAAATTTGGGTGATGACTGCACACAACCTTATGTAACTAAAGAAGATTTATGAAAAGTACTTAAACACACAGCAACCCTCAGATACAGATGATGACATAAACAATAAAGATGTCCCTGACTATCAAGAAGTAACTGCTTCAATAATGGTTGAAGTCCAACCTAGGTATAACCTGAGGTCTAAAAACAAACCTGCGTTGACTACTCAACGCAAGAAAATTCTCCCTAGAGGTAAAGTTTATGAGCCTGCCCCAAAAGATACCTAAATATCTAATAACAAAGTAAAAGGGACAGACTCACTAGATCCAAGAATGAAAAGGGTTGAGACCCAAACAAAGGAAATCAAGACAACCGATACACATACACCAACAAATAAAATCACGAGTAATAAATTAGCTCAAACAAATAAGTTGGAAAAGAAAGATTCTGAACTTTCAACCAGAGAAGTAGACAAGGGTGTTGGAGGTTTTAGTTTTGAAAATGAGATAAATAGGATCAAAATACCAATCCCTCTAGTTGAATTAGCAAAGAATCCTGCATATCGAAAATAGATAACCAAAGTGATAGGTTGTTCGGATCAAGAAAGTCAATGTGACGTGATAAACTTGGAAGATGATAAGCCTAATATCACTTTTGGACCACATTTCGAGGGTGCCAGAGACACTGTCACTCCTTTATATATCACCCTAAAAGTGCATGATCCACTGTTGCATAACTGCATGCTAGACTCTGGAGCTTCACATAATGTGATGCCCTAAACTATTATGGATAGAATAGGCCTGGAGATCACCAGACCTTATGGATATCTCTTCTCTTTTGATTCGAGAAGAGTTAAGTGCATGGGTATGATAAAAGATTTAGTAGTCACCCTTGCACAGGTCCCAGTCAAAAGAATCCTGATGGATGTAGTTATTGCTGATACCCCCCCAAAGTATGGCTTATTGCTATCAAGGTCGTGGGGAGACAAAATTGGGAGGTCCCTCCAACTGGACATGATTTATGCCACAATTCCTATATTTGGTGGACAACTTACTCGGTTATACAGGGAAACGAGGTTAGCCTATACAGTGAGCGATCCTCAGAATCCTAACAATTTTCCTGTTTACATTGCTAATCAAGATCTAGGAAATTGTATTTTGTCTTTTGATGATGGTATAGATAGCTACACAGAAGAAAATTACATAGATGAGAAAGAATTAGAAAATAGGCATAGCACTAGGATCTGGAAAATGTTTTTTGACGGTGCCCTGTCATGTGAAGGAGCAGGCGCAGGGGTACTTTTTATGGCACCTGAAAATAAATTCATTGTTCCTTTCTCTTACAGGCTTCAATGGGATATAGACTACACCAACAATGTATGTGAGTATAAAGCCTTAGTATTAGGATTGGAAGCTGCCAGGAAGCTGAACATAAAGAATCTGGAAGTATATATGGAGACATGGAGTTGATAGTCAAACAGATAAATCGACAATACTAGGCCAAGCACCCGAGATTGAGATCGTACAGAAATTCTGCCTGGGACCTAATGGAAAATTTCTTCTCGTCTATTAATATCCACTTCATCCCACGCGTTGAAAATTTGCAGGCCGATTCGTTAGCCAAGGTGGCCTTGACGTTCGCTCCCCCTACAGCTTTTAAATTAAAATACCACATAGAGGTAAGGAACAGACCATCCATCTTGAACAACATACAACACTGGCAGGTTTTCGAGGATGATGAAAAGATCAGGAAGTTCCTCGAAGAAGTGGGCAACTTTTCTGAAACTCACATTGATCAAGAGAATCAAAATGATCACACATGGATCATGCAAGAAGGAGAGGACCCTCAAGAGTTCCAGGAAAAGATTGTGAATCATCGCATGCTGGTTCTAAAGAACAATCAGATTTCGAAAGGACTGATCCCCCTGGAGACACTGTTCGATCATAATGACATACCCTTGAAATCCACCCTGCAACCCCAACCAGAGGAGGTTGAAGACTATGATGTGGGGACCAAAGAAGAACCTAGGATGGTAAAAATATCAAAGTACCTTCCTCCTAAGGTAAAAATCAAGTATATAGACTTGCTTAGACAGTATAAAGATGTTTTCTCTTGGTCTTACGAAGAGATGAGAACCTACGAAACCACTGTGATCGAACACAAGATACCTCTAAAACCTGGTGTCCAACCCTTTCGACAAAAAATCAGACAGATCAACCCGATTTTATTGCCTGTGGTCGAAAAGAAAGTTAAAAGGCTCTTGGATGCAAAAATAATAGTACCTCTGAGACACTCCGATTGGGTAGCAAACCTGGTCCCAGTCAGAAAGAAGAGTGGGGATATTAGACCGTGTGTTGACTTTAGAAATCTGAATAAGTCCTCCCTCAAAGATAACTACCCCCTACCCAAAATGGATCACGTTTTAGAAAAGGTAGTTGGGGAAAACAGGATGTTGATGATCGGTGGGTTCTCTGGGTATAATCAAATTGTCGTAAATGAACTAGATAAAGAGAAAACAACTTTCACTACCCCTTGGGGTACTTTTATGTATGATAAAATGCCTTTTGTTCTAATGAATGCAGGAGCTACTTTCCAACGTGCTATGGACATTGCTTTCATCGGCAAAAGGGATAAATTTTTGGTCATGTATCTTGATGATCTAACAGATTTTTCTAAATATGATGAAGATCATTTGGTACATCTCAAGCAAACGTTTGAGAAATGTCGTAAGTTTGGTCTATCTTTGAATCCCAAAAAGTCCCACTTCGCCATGCAAGAAGGTAAACTCTTGGGCCATATTGTGTCTCGAGACTGTATTAAAATCGATCCTAAGAGAGTTGAGGCTATAGATACTATAAATATTCATAGGAATGTAAAAGAAATTCAGTCATTCTTAGGAAAAATAAATTTTTTGAGGAGATTTATTCTGAACTTTGCTAAAACCGTGAAATTGATCATAGATATGCTAAAGAAAAACAACGAAGTGAAATGGACAGAAGAAGCCAAAGCAGCGTTTGCACACATCAAGAAAGTCATAAGCGAGGCACCTATACTGGCAAGCCCTGATTATCTAAAAGATTTTCTTATTTTCTCGTTCGCCTCTGAACACACAATCGCCACGGTACTCCTCCAGAAAAATGAAGAAGGTTTCGAACAACCGATAGCCTTTTTTAGAAAGAGTCTCAGAGACGCAGAACTTAAATACAATATAGTGGAAAAGCAAGCGCATGTTATGGTGAAGGCGTTGAAAGCATTCAGAACCTATGTGTTGCATTGCAAGATAATTGCATATGTACCTACCAGTTATGTAAAGGATATGTTGGTTCAATCTGATAGTGATGGAAAAAGGGGACGTTGGCTTGCAAAAATTCAAGAATTCGACCTGGAGATAAAACCAATGAAATTGGTAAAAGGACAAGGTTTGGCCAAACTCTTAGCAGAATCAAATTTCAGAGCTCTTAGTATAAATGGCCTATAGGGATATGAAGAAGGTGTGGACATGAATGAGTTTTATGAGCCAACAAGCACAATCAGAATCGAAGAGAAGTTTTCCTAATCAGACTGGTACAAAAACATAGTTTCATACCTAATGACATTGAAATGCCCGAGTGATTTATCCCCATCCAAAGCTAGAACGCTAAAATTACATGCGGTCAAATACTGTATATCCGAAAATCAATTGTATTGGAAGGACCCACTAGGTTTCCTGTTGGTTTGTTTAGTCAAATAAAAAATAGAGAGGGTGATAAGTGAATTTCGCGAGGGAGTCTGTGGGGGACACCACGCTTGGAGGGCGACATCTTATAAGATCCTTAGGGAAGGGTATTATCGACCAAAACTTTTCTCAGACAAAAATTCCAAAGTTAGAGCCTGTAACCCGTGCCAATTGTTCGCAGACAAGCATTAACTCCCAGCACTACCATTGGTTCCGGTCAAAATGGAAGCCCCTTTCCAGCAATGGGGACTAGATTTTATAGGCAAAATTAACCCCCATTCTAGCGCTCAACACAAATGGATCCTGACTGCCATAGATTACTTCACTAAATGGGTGGAGGCTATTCCAACCAAAAGGGAAATAGATTCGATGGTAATAGACTTCCTGGAAGACAACGTTTTGTCTAGATTCGGCTGCCCCCGAAAAATAGTCACAGATAACGCCATGGCTTTCAAATCTATGGCTATGATCAACTTTTGCTAGAAATACAATATCATACTCGGTCATTCCACGACTTATTATCCCCAAGGAAATGGACTAGCCAAGTCTTCAAACAAGAGTCTGATAAATTTAATTAAGAAAGTGTTGGACAATAATAAAAAATCTTGGCATGTGCATTTGAAATATGCCTTATGGGAATATCGGATAGGCACAAAAAAATCTATCGGCACCTCGCCTTTCTAAATGGTGTACAGGACCGACGTGGTATTACCAATAAATCTAGCACTCCCCGTGATGAAATTATGGCAAGATGAGAAAGAAGAACCAAATCATGTCACCAGAAGGATAAATCAGCTAATTGAAGTGCAACAACACAGGGTTGAAGTAGACGAAAGGTTGCAGAAATACCAAGATGATATGAAAACGTTATTTGACTGTAAAGCAAAAGACAGAGAGTTTCTCCCAGATGATTTGGTCTTGATATGGGATGCTAGGATGGAAGACTCAGTGAAACACAGTAAATTTGATCATATTTGGTATGGACCATTCAGAGTCGTAGCTCCCGAAGGAAAGAATTCATTTCTATTAGAAAATCTGGACGGTAAAATTTTCAACGCCCCTGTCAACGGGCATTATTTAAAACATTATATGCAATAATTTGTTCCCCCCAAAAAACGTTTCCACTGTATATACCGGTTTGTGTTTTCTTTCTATTTCGTAATTTCTTTTGGTAAGTTTACTTTCACCAATAATTAATCATGTCAATGATTTTTGTAGAAATAGAAATACGAAACTCTCAAAACATTCAACTCTGTAAAAAAGAAAAAACCTGATACTTTCCGCATTTTTTCCCTGTCAGGATTTCAGCTTGCAGCTCAAACAAGTGGAAGGATTAAACAGAAGGTCATATATCAGAGCATAAATTCGCCGAAAATAGGTGATAGAAAAGGTTTTCCGTTACTTTAAAATGGTGGCAAAGGTATGAATTCCTGTGAATTTTATTTTTCAAAACAAAGATCTTCAAAGCGCTGTAATGATCTCATGAATATAATGTTTTCTCTTGACTGGTTATTAAGAGAACAACTATTCGCTCTGGGTCCTAAGAATTTTCACTTAAATAAAGATAGGAGGTAGTTAAAATAAGTGGAGAAAGTAAAGCCTCTCCCGAAAAAAAGATTTCAAGAGTTAGTTTTAGTTTTTTGACCCCTGTCTTTTAGTTTACAGATCTCTGTCCATCACCCTTCCTTATGTTTTCAGATTTACCTTCTTGAAAAGCCAAGCATCTTTCCAGGTTTGCATACATGGGAAGAAGAGATTATGTTTTAACTTTGAAAACTACAAAGCAAATTTTGGAAAGTAAGTTGGTCTTCACAACTCCTCGGTCTCTTACAAAACAAAGTTACGCATAGGTTGATCCTGACTATTCTATGTTCTTCAACAATTTCAAAGGATTAAGGCTTGCTCAAAAGAATACCCCTAGAATTAATCTTTCCCTTATTCCCTGCGAGCTAAGGTTTTGTGAAAGTTAAGGGAAGG
>JASDQU010412770.1:0-10421 GCA_032191745.1 Picea mariana
AAAACCACATAATGATTTTTCTTATATGTCTTTAAGAATTACATTCATTGGAAGCACCAACTTCCTTTGTTTTCTAGCTGCAACTGGAAGGAGGCTCCAACCCCCTAGTTTCTCAGGCTACAACCTAAGGGAAGCTCCAAATCCCCAATTCTCTGGCTACAACCAGAAGGAGGCTACAACCCCCTATGTTCTCCAACTACAACTGGAAGGTGGCTACAACCACTTGTCCTTGCCCCATCCAACCGCCCTGAAATATAAGTAGAATGATGGAACCACTGTCACACTATAACTCTGAGATATACTGCTGTAAACCTATACCAATCAACCTGCACCAAACAACCTATAACAACCTGTACCAATAAACTGTGCCAACATGTACCATACATCAACCTATACCTCAACCTTGTTGAATTCTGGCTTATTCTAGAGAGTGAACTTGTAGAGTGTTCCCCGCACATAATATTTGTTGTATGGATCTGAAAATTGTACAAATAATACTATAGATTGTAATCTAACCAATACATTTGGTCTTACTGAATTTAGATCTTTTATGTAGAAGTTACGATGTTTTTAACCGAAACACATGTTTTAAACTAGTTTCAGGACTAGCCACAAACCCTATTTTCCACGAAGTGTAACTCCAAAAATACAATGACCCACAAGCTGAAATTTTTATCACAACTACTTGGATATGTTTCCTCAACGACCTCCAGAGTTCATGGTCTGAATCATTCTAGAAATTTTTTTATTGCGAAAATGGTGAGATGACCTGTAAATAACATACCTTAGAAAGTATCATCAAAATAATTTATTGTTCCTTGATTTTCGACCTTCTTTACTTCACCTTCCCTTTGAAATTCACCTTAGATATCCTTTGGTTACCTCAGTCAATTGTAGATATTCAATATTCTCAAGTGTGATTAAATGAGAGACCCTTTCCTCTTATTTATACTTTTATGTAGCTTCCTCAAGGGGTTACCTTCTAACCACATTAAACCACTTTCCTTATTTTAGGGCTAACCCACTTCTAACCACTTGTCCACTTAGTAATTTCTCCATTAAATTTATTATTTAAATAATTTCTTTTGTATCCAATTTGACTTATAGTACACTCATCACTTCACTTTATTATATAAATGATTTCTTCTTTGCAACCACTTTGATTACTTTGTCGTTTTGGGGCTTCTAGATGACTCATGAGGGTTCTCCAACTTCACATGGCCATAAATCTCTAACTATGAGGAGTTATGTGACATTCCACATACCACCAGAAATGGAATGACATGTACTATCAATCTAGAATAGCCTTGCCTGCAAATATATAAAAATCATAGCATTATCCATCAAAAAAACTTGGGTCCATTACCCAAACATTTGTGCTACCATAATTTGCTACCAGACTTTCTTGAAGGGTTGGCAACAATGACAACCAACCCAATTAATAAACAATCTCCCCCTTTGGCATTGATGGAAACACTATGATGCAATATTGAAGTCATATCACTCATGCTCCCCCTGTGACCATTGCTCCCCCTGGAACCATGCCTCTATGATCTCTCTCCAAGCATTTACCTTTGGATATGATAAATCTCCCCCCCTTTGTCATCAATGGAAAGTGTATCTTTTCATCTAGGGCTGCTCCCCTTAACTGAACTCTTCCTAAAAATGATCTCCCAACCTGAACTATCCTCTTTATGGTGCTTTCTCGTGTAAATCTAAGACATATAAAATAAACATTCAAAATAATTCATTTTGGAGTAGAAATTACTCTGAGTCTCTAGCGAAGATACTCAAAGGCTTCTCATGGAAGCGGTTTTGTAAATATGTCTGACACTTGTTCTTTTGTGCCCACATATTCAACTTTGATGTTCTTCTCTGCAACCCGTTCCTGTAGAAAGTGATACTTGATTAGAATGTGCTTCGTCTTGGAGTGCATCACCGGGTTCTTTGAGATACTGATGGCACTTGTATTATCACAATAGATTGGAATGGGCTCATCATACTCAACCTGTATATCTGTCAGAGTCTATTTCATCCATAGAACTTGTGTACAACATCCTGTTGTTGTAATATACTCTGCTTCGGTTGTAGATAAAGATATTTATGATTGTTTCTTGCTTAGCCAAGATACTAAACACTCACCCAAGTAGAACACTTCTCCACTCGTGCTTCGTCAGTCATCAATGCAACCTACCCAATCTGCATCTGTGTAGGCAATAACTGATAGATCCTTTCCTTTTGGATACCATAATCCAAACTCTTTTGTTCCTTTGAGATATCTGAAAATCCTCTTCACTATTAAGACATGCGATTCCTTTGGTGCTGCTTGAAATCGTGCCACGTGTCCAACTTCTTGCATTACATATGGTCTGGATGCTATCACATATAGTAAGATACCAATCATTGACCTATATTTCCTCTGGTCTGTAGACTTTGAATCATCATCTTTGCTCAATTTGCAACTGATTTGCATAGGAGTGGTAACTAGTTTGCAATCTTCCATTCCAAATTTCTTTAGCATTTCTCTGATATACTTAGTGTTGGACCCTGACCAAGTTTTGAGGATCCTTGGTCATGTTTGACCTACTTTTGGGACTTCTACAGGCTGTCGAAGGCGAAGTGCAAGTCAAAGCCGAGATTGCTGGATCTCGACCCCTTTTTATGGATTTTTGGGTTTTGGGCTTATGTATCGGGTATGGGGATGTTGGCCCATGGGTTTACCCATGTTTAGGCCCAATTTTGTAATATATAAATAAATGTCTAGGAGATGTAAGAAGGAGGGACATCTATGTGATGCTATGTGCTAAGTGCAAGTGGTAATTGTAATTGCTTTGTGCATACTGTGTAAGACTTGCAGAGCTAAGTGCAAGTGATCGTAAGAGACCGTGGAAGGCTTTGTGCTGTAACTCAGGGAAGGAGGATCTAGAGAAGTGCGCAGATCTCCTGTCCTCTGCGGAGTAAGATATCAAGGCTCTGTGCATGTAGAATATTTACAAAAGACAATAAAGAGAAGAAGAATTGGTGGACGTAGCCCTAGGGAGGGGGTGAACCACGTATATCCTATGTTGTGGTTTCATTGTGCATTTTGGTTGTTCTCTTGTTTATGTGATTAAATGATTAGTGTGTTGATGTATGCTAGATGAATCTAATATGGTAGCTTAGTGATGAATAATGTGAATGAATGCTAGATCTGACCTATGTTGATGTGCTTAGTGCTCGATTATATTGGATCTGTGTGAATACTGCACCATTCTGTTATTAGGGTTTATCTACGCTTTAAGCTAAAGGTGAATATTGATGAACTGTAACTACTAAGTGCTCTGTTAAAGTGTTACAATCATAGATCTGTGTCCCAGCTAAGGTTATAAACATCAGAGTCCTGCAACCACCCCTGCCTCTACCTCGGGTGAGACTCCATTTGCTTTGTAGGTGTTGCCGAAAAGGCCAGTAGTTAGGGTTTTGTTGGTGCGCTGTTGTAGCGTTGAACCTTGGGTCTTCCCCTGTGCCAAAAAATGGTTCCATTTTCGGGACTAGAACTGTGATTGCTGGGAACTAAAGAAAAGTGAAAGCTCCATGTGTATATCTGTTGCCCTAGTGCGCAGTATTCTACTTGAATTGTGAAGCTCTGTGCCAAGAAGATGAGTCAGATCTGAAGAAAAGAGGTAAGACCTAAAAGCTTTGTGCTTTGATAAAGGTAAGAATAGTGAAAAGTTTTGATTGAAAAAGTAAGATAAGTGAATTTTTTTTTTTCAAAAGTATGGATCTAGGTATGTTTGATAAATTTTTTCCTAGCTTGAAAAGTAGGGCACAACTAGATGAAAGAAGATTTGATATGAGTAGATTTGACAAAAATAGTGAAAGATGTGTTATTCCTATGCATAGAAAGAATGTTTGGACTAACAAATGGATGCATGATCCTAGAAATAATTTTTTGCAGGTTAGATACTATGATCCTAGTGCATAGTACTGGAAAAGCTAGGGATCATTTAAAAGAAAAAGATGATTAACTCTTTGTTACAGTTGCAGAAGACCGGGACATCTTGCTAAAGAATGCCCTGGTAGAAGACCTAGTTGTCTTTGTTGTAAAGCTATGGATCATGAAGTCTTATATTTCCCTAGAATGATTGCTAATATTGACATAATGAATATGAGACAAGAAAACCCCGAGGAAGTTTACCAAACTGAGACCATGGAATAACCCCAGAAAGAATAAGAGAATGTATTACTACAAATGAAAGAAACCATAAATGATAAAAAAAAATCAAATTATCAGAGATCTTCAAAGAAAAAGAATGCATAGAAGCAAGAATAAGAGACTTCAACATTGACTGTGTTCTGGATGAAGAAACACAGGTGAATATTATGACAGAAAGAACTTGGGAAACTTTAGGAAAGCTTGCTATGATTCCTTCATTGGGAGGAATAAGATTATTTAGAGGAAAGATGATAACCCTATGTGGAAGAATCACCCATATATCTATGAGTGCTCATGGAACTTCGACAGAGGAAGATTTTGAGATTGTTAAATTTATTGAGAACAATGCCCCATTTGCTATATTACTAGGAAAAACTTGGATTGAAAAGGATTGGGCCAAAAGAAAAGAAGAGGAAGTCTTAGAGAAGAAGAAGCAAGAATTAAAAGACTTCATGACTAGGAGGATAGCACACTTGATTGAAGAACATGAGAAAAGATCAAAGCTACTTAGAACCATAAACTTGGATGTCGAAGTTAAAAGAACACAAGAAGACTCATAGAAGACTGAAGTACCTACCCTAGCTAGAGAAGACATATTGCTCTTCGATGCTATGAAAGAATCTCAATAGCGGGAAGTTACTATGCCAAAAGGAGATAAGAATCAGAATGGGAAGAGGAATACTGAGACGAAGATCACCAAGAAGAAGGCTAGAAAACTCAGTAAGAAGAGAGAAAAGATAGAAAAGTTACAGAAGGTCCTGGAGGGGACTTCGCAGAGGGAAGGTTTGCAAGATTGGAACTTTGTCGGGATATCAAAACAATGCAACATGGCACTTCGCCATGGCGAAGCGATATAACAGTTGGAAGAATTATAACCATTATCCCGATGACCCAAACGGTTAGAACAATAGTAATGGCCCGAAGACTCACCATCGAATAGTTGGGACCACGCCGCAACGGATAAAACCACATTGATGAAGACCTCTCATCCATCGGAGAGATTCGTTACATCATGTCTACTTAGTCCGTCGACTGTTGCACCAATAACACTTTTGTGAATTGTATCCAAGCCAACTCATTGCTACCACGCTGAGTTTATTTAGATCGACACCTATTCCATTGCATTGCACACTCATTCATCCACCCAAGTTATCCGATCTAAGAGTGCATGTCGGACGAGCTCAACACTGCAGAGAATGACATCGAATAAGTTCTCATTGATCTCATGGCCGAGAAAGTAATGTCTGCAGGTATTCAAGCATCATCGACGAGAGGAGTGCAAGCCTCTCCGTCGATGGCTCGCGGATCTAGACCATCCTGACTTGCAGCAGAGAAGAGAACCAAGAACAGAGATGACCTAGCTAATGCGAAGTTAATCTCGACCATCTTACCAGACTACATCCCGCCTCTGGATGATGTGGTGAGTCGTGATAGTGTCTCAAGGGACTTTGATTACACCATGGTTACTGGAAGGGGATACATGCAGTTAGAACACAACAGGATAAGATCGTGACGTTGAAGTTCAATGACTTCAACCTAGGAGATCACAAGAAACATAGTATGCTCGCTCCTTACAAATAATTGACCAGGACGAAGGGGAAGAAATCAAAAATAATTCCTCAGCCGTGGACTATGAACCTCACACAGTCCACCCTCTTGAATGTAATGAAGATTCCTCACTTTCTAAGGCACTGGGAGGTTAATGCGTGTGTTAAGCTCCTTCTCTCATGTTACCATGGTGACTACCTATGGCTAGAATGATGCATCACAGTCGATCCAACGCTGATCCATATGATCACCAGATTAAGCATGCAGGGACCCAACCCATAGGACTTCTACCCAGGAAAGGCTACAGATCGTGCATTGGCACAGAAGATCAAAGACACATATGGTGATGTAGAAAAGGGGACACAAGGCTATAAGGTAGCTTCCATCCACAATGGCGCAGTGCGCCTGGCTTGCTAGCTGATCACAGGAAAAATTGTAAGAAAGAACAAACCTACAGAGGTCACATGATTCGTTGTTGACCTTGCTGGGAAATGTGTAGAAGGAATCCAGATCAACTGGGTGAAGTACTTGGTCAACCAGCTGGAATTAAACTATCACAAAGCTTAGGATCAGGGCTATGAGTTCCACTTTAGCTGGCTCCTGATCCTCATCACATTTACTGCTTGGGAGATGCCGGAAGGTGCGACCTTCCCGAACATTGAGCCGTTCGAGCCGCTCATTGCAAAGTTCACCACGCTCTGGTACTCGAGTGATATGGGAAAATAGTGGCAGTTGAACGTGGTCTTCCACATGTAATATCTTCAACTAAAGAAGGCCATCGAAGCTGTCCCTCGCATGACGCCAAACACCCTGTACCGTTTCAGACCTCTCATGAAGTTTCATGTAGATAGACATTTCATCTATATCATTGCACGCACAAACAAACATAAAGAGGAGCTTCAGTCATACTATAAGCTCATAGAGGAGGACCTTCAAGCAAAGTTTGAAGAAGAGAGGGAACATGCCAAACAAGAAAAAGAAAATTTTCTCACAGAACAAATTGGAATCAAAGAAGCAGTCGACAGAGCACTTTGCTATGTGACATGCTTAGAGCCAAAGGAAGAAGACCGAGTGGAGCGTCAAGTAGCATAGCTTGCGGAAGCTATCCAATAGCTACAAAAAATAATAGCAGACTTAGAGCTACGAACAATGCCCAACACTCCGCTGGATGTACAAGATCAAAGAGAAGCAACTGCTCAAAGCGTAGTTGAAAGAATTAAGGCCCTCGCCGTGGAATGTCAAAAAATAAGTGATCGTAGTGCCCAAACTTATGGGTGACTCACTGAGGATTCTGAATTAAAGGCACTTGAGTCAGTTCCAGGAGGCAAAGCAGCAAGAAAAAACAGTACAAGCGCAGTTGAAGCCCCTGTCAGTCATTGAGAGGATGAAGCGATCCCAAGAACAACACACTACTCAAAAGTAGGTCCACACCATTCAAAGCAAAGTCATGTAAGTGAATTAGAGGCTCCAACCAATATAGAATGAGGCTTGACAACTATTCGTAGATATTGAAGGCCGAGGAGAAGAACTGGAGCAAGTCATCACTGCAGCTAAACAACGCTTAGAGGGACTTGTCAACGAAGCAATAATCCAAGAGTTCACTGAAAAGGAAGCCATGGCACAACAACAGGTCGAAGCAGCTTGAGCCAAGCTCAAGGCTTTCGAAGTAGAGCTACCCAGACTAGAGTGACTTGGGACGAGTCACAGGTAAGTGTTTGGCCCTGTTGGCCCTTTACCAAGTTTTGAGGATCCTTGGTCATGTTTGACCTACTTTTGGGACTTCGACTAGCTGTCAAAGGCAAAGCACAAGTTGAAGCGAAGATCACTGGATCTCGACCCCTTTTTAGGGATTTTTGGGTTTTGGGATTATGTAACGAGTATGGGGATGTCAGCCCATTGGTTTACCCATGTTTAGGCCCAATTTTGTAATATATAAATAGATGTGTAGGCGATGTAAGAAGGAGGTACATCTATGTGATGCTAGGTGATAAGTTCAAGTGGTAATTATAATTGCTTTGTGCATACTATGTAAGAATTGTAGAGCTAAGTGCAAGTGATCGTAAGAGACTGTGGAAGGCTTTGTGCTATAACTCAGGGAAGGAGGATCTAGCGAAGTGCATAGATATCCTGTCCTCTGCTGAGTAAGATCTCAAGGCTTTGTGCATGTAGAATATTGACAGAAGAAAATAAAGAGAAGATGAATTGGTGGACGTATCCCTAGGGAGGGGGTGAACCATGTATATCCCGTGTTGTGGTTGCTTTGTGCGTTTTGGTTGTTCTCTTGTTTATGTGATTAAATGTTTAGTGTGCTGATGTATGATAGATGAATATGATATGATAGCTTAGTGTTGAATAATGTGAATGAATGCTAGATATGACCTATGTTGATGTGCTTAGTGCTCGATTATATTGGATCTGTGTGAATACTGCACTGTTCTGTTATTAGGGTTTATCTGCACTATAAGCTAAAGGTAAATATTGATGAACTGTAACTACTAAGTTCCCTGTTAAAGTGTTACAATCACAGATATATGTCCCAGCTAAGGTTACAGACATCAGAGTCCTGCAACCACCCCTGCCTCTACCTCGGGTGAGAATCCATCTTCTTTGTAGGTGTTGTCGAAAGGGCCGGTAGTTAGGGTTTTGTTGGTGCACTGTGGTAGCATTGAACCCTGGGTCTGCTCCTGTGCCAACACTTAGTTTGAGAAATAAAAATTCCTTGGTTTCTTTGACATAAATGAAGACCCAGAAAGAAGGATATTTCTTCGAGTAATGACATTTCAAATTCATTCTACATATCCTTTGCAAATTTCTGGCTTAACTTGTCATCATTACTTCCAAAAGTAATATCATCAACATAAACTTCAATTAATAAAATACCATCTTGAGTTACCTTGATGTAGAGGTTGTTGTCTTCACTTCTTTTTTTGAACCCTACCTGCTGTAGATATTTATCCAAACTAGAGTACCATGCTCTAGTAGCTTGTTTTACACCATACAAGGCCTTCTTTAATTTACACACATAATACACGTTCTCTGACAACTGAAATCCTTCTGGTTGTTCAATGTAGACTTCTTTTGCAAGTTCCCCATTTAGAAAAGCTAATTTCACATCAATTTGATACACTTTAATATTCTTGGAGCATGCATAAGCTAAAAGCAATTAGATTTCTTCCATTCCAGAAATTGGGGCAAATGTCTCTTCAAATTCATTTCTTTCAACCTGTGCGTATTCTTTACATACCAATCTAGCTTTGTTCTTGGTAACCTGTCCATCTTCATTCAATTTGTTTCTGAAAACCCACTTTGTGCCAATCACATTCTTATTCTTTGGTCTTGGAACCAATTCCCAAGTGTCATTCTTCTCTATTTGATACAATTCTTCATCCATGGCCTTATTCTAGAATTCATTCTTGTTGGCCTCTTCAAAAATATTTGGTTCAATCGTAGATAAGAGTTCTAGGTGCATTTGTTCTAGTGAACAGATTCTTCTTCTAGTCTCAACGCTTGCATCCTTGTTTCCAATAATCTTATTTGAAGGATGATTCTTTTATACTCGTTTGCTAGGTGTCTTTGGAGGCACTTGCTGAACTTTCTCTTCTACTTCTATATGATCCTCTTCATCTTCCCCTTCTACTTCTTCTTCATCTTCTGCTTCTTCTTCGTAAAGCTATTCCATTGATTCATTTTCTTCTTCCTTTAATTCTTGTCCATCTGTTTCATCAATTGTTACATTGATGCTTTCCACAACTTTGTTCAACATCAGATTGTAACACTTGTATGCTTTCCTTGTACTTGAGTAACCAACAAGTACTCCTTTGTCCATACGAGAGTCAAACTTTCCCATTTTCCCATATTCTCTTTTGATGTAGCATTTGCTTCCAAATACTCCGAAGTGCTTCACATTTTCCAGTCTTCCTTTCCATAGCTCGTAGGGAGTTTTGTCTTTGTTATTTCTAAGCATTAGTCTATTTTGAATGTGAACTTATGTACGCATTGCATGTGTCCAAAAAATATCTGTCAATTTGGAATCCATTGGCATTGTTCGAGCCATTTCATGTGGAATTATCATCCATTATGACAATGTTCCTTTGTCTTTGAACCACTCTCTGAACCAATCTATGAATCCATGCTCTTGTCCACTATCATATATCTGTCCAAACCTACTAGGTGTTCTTAAGAATCCATCTCTGTCCATATTGTCCAAGACTCTACTGAACTACTGACTGCTCTAGATTTGTCTACTCAAACTATGCAAGCTACTTGAAGGATGGTTCTTTGGTCTGTCACAACTATCGCATAGACACCCCCTGTCTAATATTCATATTACCTGGGAGTCTCTAAGCCGGATGGCTCAGAACAATTCCTGCTCTGATGTGTATTCATCATCATCTTCATTGGTAGATTCATCATCTCTTTGAGCTTTGACTTCTTTCTTTCTGTCCGTGGATTCATCTTTCACTACAATGCCTAAAATTACAATCTCTTGAACCTGTTCCTTATTTACTTGTCCTTCTTTTATTTCAGTTATTTTCCAAAGCTTTCTGTATCTGACATCTTTCTTTTTCTCTGTAGAATTTTATTCATCTTGTTTTATTCCCAATCTTGAGATCTCTGGAACCTGGTCTTTGTTCACATGTTCTTCATATTTTCTTATCCATACTTTCTTATATCTGAT
>JASDQU010412771.1:0-10450 GCA_032191745.1 Picea mariana
TCATACATGGGAATCTCCATTTTTGCCCTGGCACCTATCCTTGCAACAACCCTGAATACGCGTTCATCTGCAACATCTTCGACTGCGACTTCTTCTCCATGTCCAACTTCATTTTCACTGTCAGCCCCACTGATATCCCCAGTGTCGACTGTGCACCTCTGTGCTGTCTCCATGGCATCAAGCCTGGCACGTAGTTCGCGCATTTCCCTTTCCATTGCTGGATTAGGCATTGGTCTGTCTCTTCTTCTCAGTGGCATGGCTGAGAAATTTCTCTTTTCTCTGCTACAGAAAGCAAATAAATTGTTCTGGGCTCTGATACCACTTGAAGCAGACCACCAATCCTCAGAATCAAGGTCCGCACAGGATCCTCACTACAACCACGCCGAGGGTTAACCGACCCCTTCGTTTAAGCCACAAAGGACTTTAGATTTCGAGGTTTCACGATCCCTGATGTTGATCTCCTTGACTCTTCCACTTGTCAAAACTCGAAATGCCGATACGCCAAATATCTAATCATGTTTTGCTCTTGTATCGGGTTTTTCACCTTTTCGGGGTTCCGGGCTTCACGATTTCACGAATCCTATTGTCTAGGTTCTCGACCTTTCCACCTTCCAAAACCCGAAATGTTGATTTTCCCGAAATGCTTGGCCGTGTCCTCCTACACAGCTGTATCACGTTTCGCTACTTCGAGATTTCCGGAACAAGGAATCCTGACCTCTTGCCTACACAACTGCCGAAATGCCGAAACCCGAAATGTTCAGCAAAAGATTGGATTCTATCGGAACTTTACACCTTTTCGGGGTTTCGGACTTCACGATTTCGCGAGTCCTGATGTAAGGCTTCCGGCTCCCTAACCTCCACAAATCCCGAACTCCGAAACAATATATCCAACGGGATCAACGACTATAAGCCTCCCTTCGATCCGATGACCCACGTGATTTCGAACTTTCGGGTACCGGGAGTCCAAGACTCTCGATCCCAGAACACTGTCCTCTCAGGTTCCCGAACCCCGAGACACCGAATTGCCGAAACGTCTCTTCATGCTATTTCACGTTTCGCAACTTCGGGGGTTCTCATGTGAAGAGCCCGAACTCTTGTCAACGAGAATGCTGAAATCCTCATTCTCGAAATGCCGATAATATCCTGCCGCGACTTTGGATTTCGGGCTTTTCTCTCCCCTGTGTCCCGATCACACATCCTCAAGACCTCCGAAATCCTGAACTCTAAAGTTCCGAAATTATGACCTCGTCGCTCTTCCTTTATACACAAAACTCTTTTCGCGTTTGGGGGATTTGGTCAACCAAAGGTTTTGGCTTGCACTCCAGACTTACGAACTCCGAATCCCCGAAATGATCTGACAGCTGTAAACAGATCAAGATCAATGACCCACGTTGATTCTGGGTACCAAAGTGATAGGTTCGTCTGCCCTTATCCACCTTTCAACTTCTGTAGATCCTACGGTCCTCACTGTTTCAGGGATTCTCCACAGAGAATTCTGACCGTCTGACTCTTTCCTCAAGAACCTCTGTGAAATGAACGAATGTCTGCTCACCGTGACCTTCCTTCTTCAAAGCAACTTCACTTCGCTTCCCTTTGAATACTTCAAAGGAACTACACCTTCTGAGCTTCTCTGATAAATTTAAGTCTCGAAAAAGGGCTCTGCTTGCAATCCTTGCGGTAGGTCTTCAAATACTACTGCGTATTTGAATCTCTCTATTATGTGCAACTCCTCTGAAACAACAGTCATTCCACTCCCCTTTTAGTTGATAAGTCCTAAGACTTCCAAAGCCTGCGCACTCCTTGCACGACTCCTGTGCTCCACTTTGCACTTCTGTTGAGAACAACAGTATCCCTCCTGAGCTTTCAGAGATGGACTCTGAACCTTCGTCAACGCACTCCTTGCGGACGTTTCACTACACTTCTTGCAGGAAATTCTCTCAGGAAGAGAAACAATTGAAACTCATTCTCTTTCTCTCTCATAATTTAAACATTCAACTTAAAAACATATATTCACATACAACATAATAAAAAATGCATGATAGAGAGAGTAAGAATTGTAAGCAAACCATTCAACATATATACACAAAAATCATCATGACACCATGAACCTGAATCGAAGTTTCATATATTAGTTCAGAACTTCTGTACATGGGTTCTTCTATACAACTCCTCTGCTCTATGCTAATGCTACAATGATCTAATTCTGAATGCCATAATGATACAAAGATGAGGGTGTCTATAGTCGTTTTCCCTCCTGTTCCTAAAACTGTCTAATCTGGAATTTAAATCTACCTACTTTCATTAATTATGCATAAATGCCTTAACTTTTTACAGATGAGAGAAATCGCACATGATCTGTTTACAATATGCAAGTACGCTTCCCTTTAACTATCACATTAATGCTTCAAAAACATTTCCAAAACATGTAAAATGTGTGTTGCATTTTCCAGCTATCTTCTGCCTTCATGCTCGCTTGGCTGGCTGCTTGTGATGCTCCTGCATCACCCCACAATCAAGCCCACTTAGCTTGCCACCCCATTTTCAAAACCTTAGCAAGTATTGTGCCTTATGAACTACCCAGTTAGAGCTCCCTTCACTCTTATTATTTAAGCATAGAGGGGCTTAAATAATGACAATCTTAGATGGATCTACCAGTAACCCCTGCTTACACACAATATGGACCAACAACACTCCAAAGGGAGAAAAGAAGATGCATTTATTCAGGTTCAGGGCAATCTGACATTTCTTTCACTTATCCAACATTAGTCTTAAGCATTCAATATGGTTTTTCAATAAGCTAAAAACAATCCAATCATCAAATTATGCTTCCGGAAATTTATGTAAAAACTCCTTGAATGCTTTGACCACCACCCTAGAAAAGATGGTTGGTGCATTCTTCAATACAAAAGGCATCACTATGTATTGGTAGGATCCCCATTCTATTGCAAACATGGTCTTATGGTGATCTTCCTTGGCAATCCTGATTTGATGGTATCCTTAGAATCCATTGATGAAGGAGTAGACTTCCTGTCCTCCCATGTTATATAACACTTCGCCAATAAATGGTGTAGGGAATGGATCATGTAGACATGCATCATTCACTTTTCTGAGATCTACACAGATTTTGATCTCTCTTGTTTTCTTATCCTGAACCACCATAGGGCTAATCCACTCCGATTCTTCAACAGGTTCTATGATTCCTGCTTCCATCATTCTGTATAGTACAATATTCACTTTCTCCTTATATTTAGGGTTCAATCTGTAAGGTATTTGTTTAACTGGCCTTGCATCTGGTTTCAAGGGGATCTTCATCTCTCCCATCTTCATCTCTCCCATGGGCCCTTTAATGGACTTCATATCAGTGAAATTGGTTGGGAAAAAGTCCTAATATTCGTGCAGTAACTCTGTGATCTTATGAATAGTGGCATCATCCTAGTATTCTCCAACATTAGAAAGCTTAGGTGCTTGCTCTATTCCAATATTAACTTTATTGATTTTGATTGGTTGTCCAATAAAAGGTAGTTCGACTCCTGGTCCTTTTATGTCTCTCCGTCCTTCTGTTTCTGTGATGTTCACATTCCTAGGATCATCGTCTTCATCGACATTGATATTGTAACATCCTTGCAATTTCTGAAGAGGTGCAGTCCATTCATCCTCTTCTTGCTCCATATGGAGGCTAGGTGCTTCCTCAAATACTTTTTATCTTACAACCTGTAAATCTTGATCTACTAGAGGGTGATGACTTTCAAATAAAAATGTAGCTACAAAATTCTGAGTCATACCTTCCTAGTCTGTAGTGGCGAGCCCCAGTTCCACTTCAAGGTACCAATTTATAGGCGTTGTGTCTAGAGTATTGATGAATTTATGCACCCACTTTTCTTGAGGAATGCAGCTCCATGCCTCCTTACAACCTCACACATGGTATTTCAGGCAGCTTTGATCTGTGTACCTAACTTCGCATCCTTTGACTTGTTATGAAAATCGCACTGTCATCAATGTGTGACATTGTATCCAGTTCGCGATGTTCCTTTTGTGTGTTCCCCACCATCTCGCTGGAGTATCTTTCAAAGCCTCATCCAGTGCCAACAGTCTCTGTTGTACTGGTACAGTTTCTTCAAATTCCAATATGAAAGTTTCTAAGTGATTCAAACCATCAAATGTGGGTAGATTACTTACTGTTGTGCCGATCCAACGAGCTTCTCTGGTCAGTCTAGCACATATCCATGTAGATACTTCATACATTTCATTCTGCCAGTTCTCCAGTGCTTCTTCTGAGTCTGATGAACATGCGCTGTCACTTCGCTAGCTTAAATTCCCATATGCTGTAGGATTAATGTAATCCTGCTGTCTTGCTATTAGTTTGTATATATTCCCCAACATATATGCGCGGTCTTCTTCTCTGATTGGCTCTGTGTATCTGGGACCTTCATCAGGATCCAAAGGTGCGATGACCCTAAGGCCATCACCTTCAAACGCCATTCTTCTTTTCTTCAAGTCAACAACAATATAATTTTTGAAAGCCCAATCAATTCCTAACAGTGCGGGATAAGGAAAACTATCATCGACTATCTCAATCACCTCGAAGTCCACAAATGTTCTGACCCCATCGATGTTTGCAGGGACATGTTCCAATCTTTCGAAGGGGCTCACATCCTATTGATTGTCCATCCTAAGCTTGACGGGGGAATAAATCAACTTAGGTTTTCCCATCAGTGCCCGTGTCTGCTTTGTCATAACATTGACCTCTGATCCTAGGTCGAGGACCACATAATCTATATCATATTCTCTAATTTGAGTGTTCAGATGTAGCTCCTTATTTGTCCTTCTCTTTTTGGATATTTGATGTATTGATTTATTCAGTAGAGGATCTACCTTTCCTAGCTCATATTGTTTGATCAAATTTTGTATCTCTTGTACATTGCTCTCATCCTTTATCAAATTAATGCAAGTGCATAAGAATTCCATGAGTCTACTTACCTCTTTTCCTTCTCCAGGCGAAGTAGACTGATCAAATGCCAACGTCATTCCACATTCTCTCACTTCTGGTTGTGCCTTTGATTAAGAAGCCTGATCTCTTATAAAATATTTTATTGCCTCTTCAAATGTCTGCTTCTCTCTCTTTGGATCAAACTCTTGTGTCTTCTCCGCAACTTTTCTGACTCCTGATTGTTCTGTAGTATTCCCTGGAGTCACCTTGTCTTCTCCTATAGCAACGCCTCCTCTAGTGATAACAATGACTCTGGGATCTACTTCGAGAGGTTCTGCTATGATTAGCTGTACTTGTTGGTTTCCTCCTCATCTTTCCTAAAGTTTGGCTAACATCGCAGGATAATCTTCTATGACATGTTCAAATGAATTGCAGTAACTACAAGTGGTACAAGGGTTTTGGCAGTCCCTTGCCAAATGACCTGGCTGTGCACAGTTATAACAAAAGATCTGACCTCTACCTCAGCCCATGCCTCCTCCTCATCCTCTTCCTCTAAATCCACTACGAGGGTTGAAGTTTCCTCTTTCAGAGGAATAATACTACATAATGTTCCCTTCTTGCTGTACTTCGCCTTGAATTTTGTAGATATCCCTTGATATTTCATGTAAGAGGTCATAACCTCTACAGTCCTTCTCATCATGACCGATAGATTTACAGAATGTGCAGTAGAGGTTTGTAGGTGTCTGAACATACTTTTTCATTTAATAGTATTCTCTAGGGCGATGTCTATTTCTACATACCTCGCACCAAGGTAGAGTAACTTTCTTCAAAGGGATCGGAGCTCCAGAAGCCAAATATTCATGAAACAAGGGACAATGATCCTTGTCATGGCTTTCTGATTTGCATCTAATGCACACGATGTATTATCTCTTATAGTTTCCCTTATATTTTTTCATATCTTCGACCTGCAGTGATAAGCTAGTTAGCTGACTCAAGATTTGACTCATACCTGAGCTTGATTCTGCCATAGGAATCGATTCAAGTTTCATGGAAATATCCAACGCCTCAGCCTGCGAAGTAATCTTCTACTGCATAAGAGGGACTCTGATGTGTGGTAGGAGGGAAACAATGAACCATTATTTATTCTGCTCGTCTGGGATCTGAAAACTCAAATGACCTGTCAAGGTCTTAAACCTCTGATCAAACTCCCAAACCGATTCAACTACTTTCTTCTTGATTTCTTTCAACTCTGTGATGCACAATGATTCCAACTTGGGTTTCTTGAATTCATCAATCAACGCAGTCTTAATTTCGTTCAACGGTTTCGGCTGGACAACTCCTTGGATGAACTTCATGTACCAACTCAGTGCACGATCTCTCAGGGTAGTACTAAACTGAGCTTGTTTAACAGCTTCGTCAGTGACATTCTTAATACTCCATACAACTTCACATAGAAACTAGTGCTGGTCAAGATCTTCAGATCCATCTCCTCTAAAGGTGGGTAACCTCATCTCATCTACCATAGATCATCCTAAGGTTCCTGACTGAGTATGCACTGAACCACTTGTACCAGTGCTATGATAACTTAGGTTACTCTGGTTACTTAATGCTGTTAAAACAACAAGGGGGTGTAATAGTACTTACTTCAACAGTCCGCGCAGTCCTTGAAGTTTCTGACTTTTCTCGGTGAAGTTCTTCAGTCTTCTCTTCTTCTATCCTAGTGGACTCTGAATGTTCCTTGTTCAACATCTATTCTTCTTCTCCACTGTAGAACCCTTCTTCTTGTGCAGGTTTTTGATTCTGATCGAACAAGTTCATTGGAGGAACTTCTCTGAAGGTTCTCCCACTGCGCGTGTGTCTGATATCTCTGTCGTTGTCATTGTCTGAATTCTTGAACATTAGCTTTTTCAGTCTGACCCACTACTGTATCTTCAATATGTTCTTCTCGTGCAATAACATCTTTATCTTCAACTTCAAGAAGTGTAAAATTTTTCCTCTAGGTCCTTTAAAGAAATATCTCTCTGCTTGGCTATATGATTCTACCCTATCAATAGCAAACTCTGTGATATACCCTCCAATGGTACTATCAAACCAATGATCTACTACTCTCGATATGACGTTATCAACTCTCTTATCCTTCTTGATTAACGCCGACGTCCAAACCACAGGCGGTCTAGATCTGATCTCAAGCTGGGTATCTTCTAATCTGGCCAACCACTTGTATAGCTCTTTATGAATTCCTCCAAAGAAAATCTCATGTATATCAGTAAAGATATACCTTCCCAACTAGTCTATGTGTTGATATTAGGGTTCTTGTTCTGAGATTCTGCGAAGTCCTTTTCTTGTTCTTCTATCCACTTCTGAATCTCTATCTTCTATGGAAACCACCTTGACATTCCCTCAAGAAGATCACGGTCCCGAAAACATAACCATTTGTTGGTACAGGGATAGACCTAGGTTTCAACTCTAATAGCGTACCAACAAGCCCTAACTATTGGCCCTTTCGGAAACACCTGCGAAGCAGATGCAGTCTCACCCGACGTAGCAATATGGGGTTGCATGACACAAGTGTATACAACCAGAGGAAATTCAAGTGGAATCAAGGCAACTACACACAGAGATCAAAATATTCTTTCCAAGCATACACCTACTTCACACAGTTATATATCAGATCTAACATACTAATGCATCATCAGAACAACAGAGTAAAGAACACATCATCAATCACACACAACAATAGGATATATGTGGTTCACCCTCTCCCTAGGGCTACGCCCACATAACTGTGCTTTATAATATATTAGGTGAAAGCTTACAGTTCTATCTACGCTCTTAGCTTGCAGATCTCTCTCCTTGTCTCTTCTCTCTATCTCCCTTCCCTGCGCACCTAGCTGCAGGGTTGATCTTCACACCCAACTGAAGATATTACAATACAAACTTCTCTCACCACACAATACTTTTCTCTCAGTAATAAAAACAATCACTCATGATCACATAATAGAACCCATGTCAGGTCCTCTTGACCTTTATTTATACATTACGATAGCTCACCAACAACCTTAGGCCGAAGCCTAGGTGTCAAAACCCTAGATACCAAAACCCTAGGTCAACTTGACCCACATTTTCAGGGCTTCGCCAACCTATCTTTCCTTTCTTTCCACGAGGTTCTCCAAAGCATCTACCGATGGCTTTTTCTGCTTGCTGAGTTGTCCATGATCCATATACCTTGCTGATCTGTTTTCCTCTATCTCCTTGTCAAACATCTTTCTTTCTCGGACTTCCCTCCATCTTTTCTGCTTCTTTAACCGCTTCGACTTGATCTCAGTCAACCTTCCTTTCGCGCAGTTCACGTTTCACCTTTTCTTCTGTAATATTCGCTTTCTTCCATAACCAAGGGCCAACATATGCACACTGACTCACTGTAATGGGAATCAACTGCTAGCTAGTCTCACTTAACTATTTAAGAGGAAAAAATTTAACTGAGTGACAAGTGTAGAGACCAAGAATAACACATTCATAGAAAGGAAGTGAACCCTCATGCCCTAAAATCTATGAAATAGATGCATGAGTGGTTATCCACTAATCATTTGAGATCAACTATGGATGAACTAAAGTCCTAATTGAAGTGACAATCACCCTAACTTTTAGGAAGTTATCCAGAAGTATAATGATCCATAAGCATAATGATCCAGAAGCTAAAATTTGTACTACAGATACCTTGATATGTCTTATAAATAACCTCCAAGTTTTGTTGTTTGAATCATCCCAGAAAAAAATTTACAGCGAAAATTCTAAGATGACTTGCTTGGAGAAGAAAAACCCTAGGATCGATGCTTGATACCAAATGTTATAAACCAAATGATTAAGATATTAGAATAAAATAGAAATACACACCATGTACACCAATGTGAGTGGAGCACAACTCCAATATAGATAATAGAGATAATTCACACAATAACTCCTTAAAGAATAGGAAAACATCCTCCAAATAACCAAATATATTCATATGTCACAATTCACATGTCTCAATAATGAATACTGATGTCTATATAAACCTAAACACACACTACACATGAGGCCCCTTTACTATTATGCCAACCCTATTACATTTACATTTACACATTACATGAACATTTATCCCCATATATTCCCCTCCCTTGGGGTCATATCATATACATTTAACCCCATATATTCCCCTTGCATCATAACAAAGGTCATATGTTCGAATTCAGAGGGAGTAAAGGTATGTACACCTACATAGAGTAAGTAGTCAAATCATTGTGTGAAGGGGTCCCTTACCCACAAACAAGGGGGTCTCATACATCAATTTGTCATTTAGCTAGTCTATGACATTAATTAGATTATTATTATTATTTTATTAAATTAAAGGTATAGAAACAACAATCCCTTGTGATAGGAAAAAATCTCACAATCTATAGTCTAACACTTTTGTATCGATTTTTTATTATTTGTTTTCATCAGTTTCAAATTTACATGCCACAAATAAATACATATTTATTTGTTTTAGTTACTTTGATAATATAATGTGTCTTTTATAATTAGTTAAAAATTGTCTCTTAAATATAGTAAATTTGTTGTTCATGCTTTAAAAGATGTTTTGTTTACATTCAATGTAGTGTTATGGTTTAGACTACAATATTATATTATTGATGTCCATAGACTATTGTTGACTAGAATATGAGGAATGCATGCTTATTTTTCCTTTGCTATTCACTTGTTCTCAATGCTTGCTTCTTATTTTTGATGCTTAAATATTTTCATAAATGAAACAACCAATGCAAAGTTGATAACCACCATAGTGTCATTTATGTTCAATTTAATTTATTTTATATTATATGTCCACAGTTTCATGGAAACATGCACTCAAATAATATTATTTCTTGTTGCATTGCATTGCATTTTTTGATGCTTTTATGTTCAATTTAATTTATTTTATATTATATGTTCACAGTTTCATGGAAACATGCACTCAAATAATATTATTTCTTGTTGCATTACATTGCATTTTTTGATGCTTAAATATTTTCCTTGATGAAACAACCAATGCAAAGTTGATAACCGCCATAGTGCCATTTATGTTCAATTTAATATATTTTATATTATATGTTCACAGTTTCATGGAAACATGCACTCAAATAATATTATTTCTTGTTGCATTACATTGCATGCCTTAACATTCTTTGTACAACACAAAATTTTCTACCATTGCAATATTTTCATAGTTTTTAAGGTGACATTATCACATTTGAATATTTTTGTTACATTGTATTCATCCAATGATTATTTTCCTTTCTTTGGAACTTATAAATTGATATTATCACATTAGTAATGAAAATTATCTAAATTGCAATGTGTTAGTTATTGACAATTAAAATGGATAACTAGAGATCAACATTGAAAATACTTTTATAAGGTTGGTCAGAGGAAAAGGGAAATGAAATTCTAATTACTTAATCCCTAAAATCAATATTTGTGCGGAAAATTGATTTGTTAGAATATTTA
>JASDQU010412774.1:0-10421 GCA_032191745.1 Picea mariana
TGTGCAGTCGGCCTTTTCCCCTTGAAGGAGACGCCCTCTCAAATCCTAATAGGAAGGGCCCCTATACCCCGGGCCAACAATTGCAGCAGCTTCAAACATGGGATGGTAGAAGGGGTTATTGGCAATGTTAAAAGGTATATCACTCCAAAGAAAACATTTGGCCACAAGCTTGTCGACCTCCTCCGTCTCTTTTATTTTAATCAATGACCGAATAGAAGGTTGCCCCCCAAGTGTTGACCTCATCACAAAGTAAGATGAGGTTGATGAGGGGGTTGCAGAAGTTGAGGGCCTTGTGGCTGAGGAGTGGGATTGTGGTACTGTTGGTCCCCCCTCAGAGGCACTTGTTCCGCTGTATCTATTTGCAATGGAACATGCAAGTTCTTTTTTGCGAGCCTCGATCGCATCCCTCTTATTAGCCATATCAATGAGTGATTGGTTTGCAATATGCACAATTTCCAGGGTACTTTTTGGACAAGGATCCACATCAAACCTAGGGATTTTGACAAGGTGGTATTTCAAGCGGCTAATTCCTGCAAAAATCTTTTTGCCGCAAAGATTGCATGTCAATACTTGTCTATTGGGAAGTTGCACTGGTTCACCATACACCCACATTGGATCCAATGCCTTCGGCATTTTCTTTAGATGAAAATATTAAACCTATGGCACAAAAAAAAACCAAAATAAACACACCATAATGCAAAGGTTAAATAATTATTAATAAGAGATAGATGAATTAGAATGATTGAATCTTCCATTCAAAAACAACAAGAGGCACATTGCATAATGCAAACCCTAGCCTAACTCTAAAAATTAAAAAAAGAAAGTTCAAATCTTCAAACAAATGAAAAAAAAACGTTTTTGATCATACCTGGAAATCTTGATCTCTCCGCTGGCGCTAATGGAAGCAAGATCCTTGGCTTTCTCCTCCTTGGATAGATGCACAATGGTTTTCCTCACACCTCTCTAGCTCTCTCACACTTCACAAGTGAAATAATGAAGAAAAAAAGCCACCCGCGGCCTCTAAAGCCCCTCACGCACTTTAAATTTGCAAAAAAAAATGAGCAGGCCGACACATTCCATAGACTCGGAACACATTGAGAAAATGTCGCGAGTTAATGAATGTGTCGCGACACATTCAATTTATCGGAAGTTTCGCGACATATTCAAACGAAAATTTCGGCTGAGTGAAAATTTCAGCGACACATCCAACATTTCCGTTATATCGCCGACATATTCAACAGTGATTTGGATCTAAGCTTGGAAGGGTATGGACCTCAATTACTATGTTTGGATTCGTATTAATGCCCATGAATATATATGTTTTTTTTCAAAATTTGAATATATATGTTTTTTTGTCCAATTTTTTTCCAATCCAATCTGGTTTCGCATTTTTTGGGGTTCACTGGTTCAGTCCGGTTTTTGGTTCTAATAACATTGGTACCGACTGCCCACGTGTGGCCTATACCTTCCTCACATGTGCGTTGTTTTCTCTCTCCTCTCTCACTCATGTGGTCTTCCTCCTAGGCTAAAAACATAAAACAGAATGTCCAAGAACCATAGGCCAGATTTGTCAAAATTGCAGAAATTCTCTTGCTGAAATCACCAAGCTCCCTAGCACAAGTGCTCACTCACTTATGCTAACTCCATAATGTCTCAATGAGATTGTCACAATCTCTCCTCTCCTTTTATAGGAGTCCAAAGTGAGTTTAGAATCCCTTAGCTTACTCTAAGGAGCCCTTCACTAAACTCAACATTAAATTAGAATTGTTTATTCACACATGTGGTTGTGAAACCTCAACACAAACCCCCAAAGCCTGTCCTCAAGCCCATGAAACCCCAAGCTCCAATCCAAGATGGTTTTCACCAAATGAAAGTGCAATGATGTGCCAACGAAGATTCCCACATGCCCAACACCAAGGCCACTTCTGGAAATACCTCTCGAAGCTACAAAAACATCAACACTCCCTCTTAGCAAGGGAGGTATTCTCACCCACTCCAGTATCACCTGGAAGTAGCTCTGTCTCCCACACTGGAAGTGGGTCTACTTCCCACATTGGATCCACTACCACTATTGCTCTCCAATCCACCTAATTGGCTGCTCCCTCTGTCACAAAAGCAAATCTCGTTGTATGACATGGACCCTTCTTGGAAGACACCCTACTCCTAGAAGCCTCCCACTTCTGAGCATCCTGCCTGGCCATCTCAACCCATGACACCTTTCTAACAGTCTTGGAAGACTCCTCTCTCCCATCGGAGCCTAAAGCTAGACTTCCTCTAAATGGCTGACTCTCCCTCTGAAGTCAGGCTCCCTCTGAGTCTACACAACCTTTGGAGCTACCTGCTCCCTGTTCACTATCATTCTGCTATGTCAGAGCTAGATCCTCTGGGCATGAACAGCACTTGTCCATCCCGAAACAAAAACACATGGCCCTTCTTCTCAATCATTGAAACTGAGAGCACATTACTCCTGAGTTCTGGCACACATAACACATTTGTCACTCTCAACACATCTCCTGACTCCATCCGGAATGACATTGTTCCAGATCCCTACACTGCATGCCTAGTCCCCATACCAAGCTCCACATACATACCTGAGTCAAACTCTATGAGCCTCTCGAACAAATCTCGTGCTCCTGTCATGTGTCGGTGGCTCCCACTGTATAAGAACCATGCAATCTTCCCGAGGTAAGCGTCCCACTTACCTGAGTTACGACCATCCAATGAACTTCTGTCCAAGTCCATCATCCAAGTCACAGAACTTTTCATGTCTTCGCACACTCTGCAACTGAACTTGTGTCCTCTCACTGAAACAGTCCCAAGCTGCGGATGGACACTCAGTGTAGTCCACTCTAGACCTCCACAACTCATCTCTGCAAGTGTCCTCATCCTCCTAGGTCAAATACCTCACACACTGTCACACCTCAACTCATTGTCAAGCGTCCAACTCTCTGACCCAATGAAGACTCTATCTCATCAAACTACCATACACACGAAGCTATCTCGTTCGTGCCAAAGCACCCATCGCAACTCACTATGACAAGCTACCGGAAGTCTATCCATGGAGTTGACAACCCGCCAAACAACATATTGTTGCGAACCGAGCTCTTCGCCAAACCACCAAAACTCCCAACCCGCCACACCACCAAGCTACAATAGTCCACAACTACTCGTCTAAACGATCTGCTCCATGTCTCAAATCAGAGACCATCTAACTTGTTGTTACCTGCAACAGTCACTGCAACTCCCTCTCAGAACTAGCTTGTCAACATTGCTACAGCTCCCTCTCAGAGTTGTCGCTTGTGTAAATAACTCAAATCCAACTACCCTTCTCAGAACCTCAAGCTTTGATACCATGTCAATTTTTATGCATTTAATTTCAAACCTGAAAATTAATTCCAAGTGACCCAAATAGTAAACCTTGGGGTTGTTATCACTGAATATTTTTACACTGAAATTATGACAGAAAATTACAGCAACGGAAACACAAAGATCAGAGAGAAATTATCCATGCACATGAGACAATTTTTTGTTCTATAAACTTTTCAGATTCACAATTTCTGGGGGCAAAAACCAGCCTTCTCAGCAAACCACAAAACTAATAAATATGAGGACGGAACAATCCTCTTCAGCAAAATATCCCAAGAAAATTCCCAACTTACAAATCTGCTCCAACACACCTGTACGGCCTGCTGACGTCAGTTGTACAGATTGTTGACGTCAACCTGTACGGACATGTTGCTTCCTAGAAGCCCTGACATGTGTGGCCTTCTTTTCTGCTATCACACATGTCACTGTATGGACCTGTTTCGTACCACACATGCGTCTGTACAGACCTCATGCTTCCACCTGTGTGACTGTACAGACTGCTCACATGTGCGGCCTATACCTTCCTCAAACTTGTTTTCTCTCTCCTCTCTCACACGTGTGATCTTCCTCCTAGGCTGAAAACAGAAAACAAAATGTCCAAGAACCCTAGGCCAGATTTGCCAAAATTGCCTTGCTGAAATCACCAAGCTCCCTAGCACAAGTGCTCACTCACTTATGCTAACTCCATAATGTCACAATGAGATTGTCACAATCTCTCCTCTCCTTTTATAGGTGTCCAAAGTGAGTTTAGAATTAGCTTACTCTAAGGAGCCCTTCACTAAACTCAACATTAAATTAGAATTGTTTAATTACACACGTGGTTGTGAAACCCCAACACAAACCCCCAAAGCCCATCATCAAGCCCATGAAGTCCCAAGCTCCAATCCAAGAGGGTTTTCACCAAAATGAAAGTGCAATGAGGTGCCAACAAAGATTCCCACATGCTCGAGACCAAGGCCACTTGTGGGAATACCTCCCAAAGCTACAAAAACATTAACATATTCTTACTGGTGGCTGCTGGCTCTACGTCTACAAATTGTCACTACAACATGTGATTGTAGTGTGAATTGCAAAATGTGACACTTTCCTATGACTAATTCATGTTGATGTTTTATTGTGCCACCACAATCATAAACATCTTTCTTATTGCTCGAGTGAGTATACGAAGTGCAGATACGTCCAGTGGCTGGTAATATCTGCAGGATCAGAATAGACAACCAAGGAAGTAGAATAGGTGCACCGAGCAGCAACTGTTGTCTTGCTGTTCCCTATAAAATTTGGTAGGTACCCTTCCATGATATTTATTTTCGGCGATCTGTTGTTTTGCAAAGCATTGTTCCTTGAGATTTACTTGATCCAATTTTATCAGAGGTACATGTCCATAGATACTCCTTCGTCGACAAAAATACTGAACTTTAAATGGCCAGAGGCCAATTTGTGGTCAAAGACCTGGAATCAGAGAAACTTTCATAAATGTGTGGCCAAAAGATGGAATCAGCGAAAGTGCCCTGAAAAGGGCTCTTATACCGATGTAATGAACAATAGTTTATATAAAAGAAAATATCTAACATAAGAAGAAAAGATAGTTGAAATCCACTCAGGATAAATAATTATATAATTGATAATGTATGAAAGATAGATAGATAGCTACAATGAACCTTGTGACTGTATACTTATATGCACTGACTAGTTACAAAGGTGAAGTATTGTGTCCCTTAGTTAGGTTGCGTCATTTAGATTTTAAATATTATTATTATGATTGTTGTTTTTTGTAAGCTAGATCTTTCTATATTAATATTGTACAAAAAATATTACAGCTTGTGCTATCTGTGGCCTGCTAAAATGGAAACCAAGCCACAGAGAGCCAAAAAATGGCAACCATTTCTTTCAGATTTTACCAAAACCTATATCTAGCTAGTATGGAGATGTTCTGAGTGCCAAGTACAGTTTAAAACATCCAAAGAAAGCATAAAAGCTAACAGCCAAATAACACTAGAAAACACAGATAATGAGTATGGCCTGAAGCCATTGAAAGCTATGAACAGAGTAAACTTAGCCTGGGAAGCCTAGCAGAGTGGGTGACTGGTGCTCCTTGGCATGCTTGTCGCCATCCAAAACAGGGTCTTCGTCTATGATTATGGGGTTGGAGGAGGTTCCTTGTGATCCACAGGTTTCCCCTTTCTCTCCTGAGTTTTTCTTATAACTAGGCTGCAATTCAGAGACCTCAATTCAAACCCCAAATACCACCCTGAACACTGCTTCAAACTTAGCTTCCAAGAGCACTAGCCTGGTTAAGATTTCCTGATTGTGGACCCCTTTCTCCTCCACGACTTGAGCTATAAAGGCTTTGGTAAGCCAATACAGCTCTGTCGATCGAAAAATTTTAGTGTCTCTGCTCCTGGAATAACCAGAGCCGGAAATCTAGCCACTGTACTCATTTTCAATCTGCTACCTACAGACCTGTTTTCTTCTCTCTTTGACCATGTTTTCCATTTCTTTCACTTCCTCTTTAATCTCTGGAGTAATTTTTTCCTGAAAAATCCGTTCAACCTGATTGGCTACCTTCTGCGCTCACGTCATGTATTGGGACAAAGAGTTAAGACTAGGGGGTCTGGAAGTGGATCTTTTTCTTCCCCGGTTTCTCCTCTTACTCGACTCCGAGCAATTCTCGGCAAACAATTTCAGCATAATGAACACTGGAACGCTGGCAAAGGGGACAAGAGGCCACAGGGGTGTGAAGTGTTAGTTTGTAGTTCAGTGGGTGTCTCAGCTAAGCCTATGTGTCCTAAGCTAGCTGATGGACACATTAAATACCCAGGTCAGCCTTAATTGTTTTTAACCTAAGTCTAACTTAGGATTCAGAACTATTTCTGTTTTGAGTGTTGTGTGGGGCCCAAGAAGTGGGGCACACTATTTAGTGTTGTGTGGGGTCCAGCCAAAGGGGGGCGCCTCAATCTGAGCCATTGAAGGCTATGTTGGGCACACATCTCAAGACATCGAGGTGGCTGAAAGAAAAATAAATAGGAGGGCTGAGGGTGAGAGGGACACATTTTTCTCATTTGTGAAAAGAGAAGGAGGGCACTTGAGGCTGAGGAAGGAGGGCGAACTGTGCTAGGGAAAACAGCAAGCTGAGGAAGGCGAATCTGGGTATTGAAGGCAGCAGGAAAGAGGCCAGCAACATGCCATACCAGGCAGCCAGCACCAGGCCTTACTCAGGCCAAGTTTTGCAGAAAACAAGAGGGGCAAAAGGGCAAACTTGTCTATACATTCCAGCAGAGGACAAGACTGATTTCTGGCCATATCTAAAGCCAACAGCAGGCAGTACTAGGGACTGTACAGCTACAGCAAAGAGTGCTGAGATAGCTGGGCTGTACAGTGCATGTGGAGAGCTAACTTCTGCCCAGAAATTTTCTGTAAGAGATTTCTGAATTGTTCTTGCTGTAGTAGTTTCTCTGAAGCCTCAATAAAAGCACCTCCTTTGCTGGTTTTCCTCATGTTGAAATTTAAACCTATATCTGAGACACTGAGATTGCTTCCAATAAATTAACTAAACCAGAAATTAACACTACTGATATAAAATCTGAATTTATGCAGAAATCTACAGCTAATTATTGGACACGGAGGACACAGAAATACGAGTATCCGACAAGGGCACGACGACCCCCGGAAATAGGGCACGGAGGACATGTTTTATATATATATATATATATATATATATATATATNATTTAAATTATGAATTACACATGCAAAAATGAAATAATAAAACTGTAAACAGTTACATGATGATGATACAAGTTCAATCATACAACTAGTACTAGCTTAGTAACTACTAAGTTACTAAGTTACTAACATAAATGATGACATTGCCAACTCAACAATGTTGTCCAAACCCATATCATCAGAAAACACATCCCACATCTTTGTCTTTCCCTTCAACCACTCTTCTCTCTGCCTAGTGCCTACAAATAAGACAGAGGTTGGTGTGCAGATACACCACTAAGTCACTTGACACGATGACAAAGATAAGAGTTCAACATAAGAGTTTATACTCGAGTGAAGGGTACATTTTTACTGGGGTCGTGACAGACGAGTTCAACAATCAATGCCACCAACATCGAGGTACATAAAGGGTATGGTGCCCTTGATTAAATGCCAGTTTCATACCCTCTTACATGATAGAATCCAGTGGAAACATTGCAATCCTGCCAATCTTGAAATCCTGAAAACCATTAAGTCTGCTGAGTTTTGANTCGAGTGAAGGGTACATTTTTACTGGGGTCGTGACAGACGAGTTCAACAATCAATGCTACCAACATCGAGGTACATAAAGGGTATGGTGCCCTTGATTAAATGCCAGTTTCATACCCTCTTACATGATAGAATCCAGTGGAAACATTGCAATCCTGCCAATCTTGAAATCCTGAAAACCATTAAGTCTGCTGAGTTTTGAATGGGACCTAAAATTCTACTTTCTCCATATGAATTCCAATGAGGTTGGAACCACTCTCAAACATCCTGAAACAATTAATGGTACTGTTAAAAATTTAAGTAAAAGGATGAAAATGAAAGATAAATGAGAATGAAAGATAAAGGAGAATGTGAAAATGAAAGATAAAGGAGAATGTCACTTTTACTTTAAAAATTTAATTTAATATTACCATTAATTACTAGGGCGGGTAAAATGGAGGGGGTGGGGATCTCTTTAAAAAGAATTAGTAAGGCAAAATAACCCTTAGTTGCACACTGAAACACCTCACAGCTGCAACTTGCATGAGAAAACATGAGCCAGGGACCTTTTCTGAGCAGGACACGTGTCCTATTTTCAAGACACGCGTGTCTTGTGAACATGACACGTTCTAAACGAGTATCCGACACGTGTCCTACCGTTTGGTGTCCGACACGTAGGATTCGCGACACGAGAGGGGGTTTGGACGTGTCAGGTGACTTAGCCCAATAGTCAGACACCTTTTTAGATAATATCCTAAAACAAGTTTTGAGGGACTGTATACCAATTGGTAGAAAGTTGATATTCTTGTCATTCGACAGTTATGTTTGACTTGATGATAATTGCATTCCAATTTATTGCTATTTATTGCTTTTATCTATAGCCGTTATATCTTGCATTTATTCCTAAGATGCCTTAAGCATTGCCCTAACAAATTATACATCTACCCCACGATCCTATTCACTCCCTTTTGCCCATTTCTGGACATTTAATATAGTTTCCTCCTTTTCGGGCTTATGTTGGGGAATTTCAATTATACAATCAACATTCCTTTGAATGTGCAGATCCATGCACTCTATCATTATTTTCTGAAGCTCCAGATTTCTCATCTTTTAGTGTATGATGTAAAAAATTACTCATAATTCTTTCCAGTACACAATACATGGGGATATAAATAATTTGGTACTCAGATTTTGTTCAAATCACTGCTCATGCTACATAACTTCTTTTCACTGGACTAGCTACATTCTGCTTACTTGATGTGAAAAATATACTCCGACACAATTTGACAAACTATGTTAAGATTCTAGGCCCATCAGCATTACTTCAATGTCCCAAGAAGTTCTCGTATTTTCACTCTTACAGACATATTTTTAGTAGTAAGAGATTTCTACTTGCCACGTTATGCTTGAGAATGAAAAAGAAAGTAACAAGTGTGTTTCTCTGATTCACCTGAAGCCTCAAACGCATGGGAACCAGGAGCTACATAAATGTCAACCTGCAGAAAGAATCAAAACATGGTCATTGCTACACATCTCAAGTATAATTTATAAACATGCTATACTATAAATATGGTGTTCACCATTTAATAGCCATGAAACTATCAATTGAAGAATAAATGCAATATAAACTATTTGGCATAAACTTACAACCTTGAAAAGCACAACCAGCTGAAGTTTTTCAACCAATAAGTTCACTCAAACTGCATCTTTCACTTGTACATACATAAAAATTCATAATCTCTTTCATGCATAAAACTCCTGAATATGTGGAAATTAGCACAAGAAAACCCTGTACTATGAAATACTGTATATCCAGGACTCTTCTCCTTAAGTACTTACCTGTGGCAAATCTGAACGGATCTCAATTAAGATTAGGGTTTCTGTCTCTTTTCTATCCCTAGACATGCATTTTCTAATTTAATATGAAATAAGGCGAGATTTATGAGATAATGGAGATAGGTGATTCAATGAGTAAATTGAAAATGCATGTCTTAGATAAGATAAGATAAGATAAGATAACTGTATTAATGTCTAGAAAATGACCACTAAAGTAGGTCAATGGGACTAATAGGTACAATGATGTCCTTAGTACGTACACAACAAGAGCACTAAAGCGGCTCCTATATAAAAGCAAGATGCAGTAAGTAAAAAGTAAAATGAGAGTCTAATCTAGATCCTAGAAAGCCAACTTCGAAGATGGAGAGACAATCCACGAGAGCGGCGTACAAGGTGAGTGGATCAAGAGTCTATGATACAAACAGTGTTAATGTTTAAGCCATTATTATAGATGTTTGCATTTCATTAGATAACAATAGCATAATCCAAGATCACTGAGAAATACACAATCACAAGAAACACAGCATTCATCCTGGGAAACCCTCTAGGGGAAGAAAACCCAGCAAAACTTCCTTAATATAGATAGCCAATACAATGCCAAGAGATCTCTTAAACAAATACAGAAAGTCCTCTCCCAGATATGCGCCACTCTCTCTCTCCTTCTTCTCGGATAGCAGATCTGAACTTGTCTCTCAAAATGAGCAAGTGAGTTGTGTCTAAGTGAGGCGCTAGCCTCCTTTATTTATACAAGTCTGGCACGTGTGAAGTGTCTCTTCACTGACATGGCCGACTTCTCAAACTGGGTGGGTAAACCCACCTTTATTATATTTCTAGGCTTCTTTAATATCTGTTGGGGCCGACTTCTTATTCTGCCTATTACAATTGTCTTTTGACCAATTCGCAAAAGGGGATTTGGTCCTATTACAATAACCGACATGATCAATCCACAATGGGGATTGATCCTATGAATAATATATCAATAATAATAAG
>JASDQU010412778.1:0-10264 GCA_032191745.1 Picea mariana
TTTACAAGGAATACATAGTGCAATAGTAGGATGTATGAATGATTTAAATGTTTGGGGAACTATGTAAAGGTCCCCTATTCCAATACGTGATTTGGGTTGTAAAGGAGTTATTATGAAGGCACATGGGGCATGAATGGGTACCTAGATTGCCAGACAACAATTCTATGGGGAACCTATTGAAAATATTGTTTTCATTGATGTCAAAGATGGGTTGGAGATATTTTTTTTGTATTTTTTATGATCAATTCAGATACCCTATCTTTGAAGGTAGTTTTACTCTAAATACCTAGCTCAAATGGGAGCATAAGTTATATGGCTGGAAATCGTATTTTGAGACCTTTCCAATGGTATATAAACTTCCCTCTAACTCCTTAGGAATTAGGAACTGAACCAATATTTACATGTCAACCCTAAAAGTGAGCACATAAAAACTATAAATGTAGGGTAGATGTGCACATTTGAAGAGAATCCAAGCAAGAATATCAAGTGTGAGGTGCACAAAAGAGATATGATGTGTACAAGGGAAGATGGAGAGTATCCTTAGGGTCTAAAGATGCAAGTGGAGTTTTCTTGGAGTTTTAATGGTGCACTATGAAGGACTAAGTTCTATAATGTTGCAAAGTGCATTGTTTTGAGGTTGTGATGCTAAAGTCTTCGATTATATAATGGAAATGATGCTACTAGGTTTTCTAGGGCATGAAGGATAAATATTATTAAGGTTTGAATCTATCTCTGGGGTATTGTAACGTCCCCAAACACCACCCAACACGCCAGACAACACCATAGAGGAACATATTTCTGCTCTGATACAATTTTGTAACTTCCGTGGTCCTCTGCCATGCTACTCATAGAAACAACAATTATCATATGCATATAAATATAAACATAAATAGACAACATATTATGTTCATACATAGATTAAAGAAGAAATAACAATAATCCTATACATACAACATAGCTACTCATAGAAACAACAATTATCATATGCATATAAATATAAACATAAATAGACAACATATTATGTTCATACATAGATTAATGCAGAAATAACAATAATCTTATACATACAACATATACAGGCATTACTCATCAATTCTAACACATGTACATATACACAACATGTAAGTGAACATAAAAGTGGTACTTATCTTTTAATATAAGACCACCGGTAGACCTTCCACGAACCTCCCAACCATAGACCATGATGCCCCGACTAAGCTCCACCCAGGGAAAATGAATTCTATACTAGGCTGAGGTTATAGAAAAATGCATAGTGCAACTCGAAGGATTATCTCGAAGATCCTACTTATGCCCACTACTCACGGACTCTCATTCCCCACATGCATGTTCCACCCACAGTCGATCAAATAATCCACTTCCCTTTCAGGGTCTCGATAACAGGACATATCATGAATTCTCAGAGCTTTGTAGCTGATGTTGGACTCTCTCTAGGATAAAATCACTTCCCATCAAACTCTCACCTTGAGAGAGCTCCTCACGGGCTTGCCAACCTTCCTCTTCAACCACGGGCCTGACAACCCACTTCTTCAACCAACTTCAACTCAATTCCAGCAAGTGAGGACAATAGCAAGGCTCAATATAGCCCAGGGGATGGCAGTAACCACAATTCGATAAGGCACAAGACGGCTCTGGATCCGTTGTGCTTCACAGGAAAACATAGGTCAACTTCACAAGTCGCTAGTTTTAGAGTGAGTGAAAGATATAGGGATTGACGATGGAGGCCACATGAGTTAGGCGAAGAATGGGAGAAAATCCCCTCAATGAGTTGACTTTCCAGCTTTAACTTCGTGTGCCCAGGTCAACACCTATTTTCCTAGAGCTACGTGCACTCCATCGTTCCCTTTCCCATGAAATTAGGATAACTGGGCCTATTTCCCCCCACTTTAGTATTTTCATTTTTAGGAATATATTATAGCATTCCCTTGGGTTAATCCCTCTACATTAGCCCCTCTTTCCTATCCTCTCAATCCCATCCCTTTCCCTACCTAGTGGAGCTTAGTCCCCCATTCTCTTTTATCATGGTCGGTCTGGTTGGTCTACACACAATGATGTATTTATATTAAATATATGAGTATTTACACATATACAATAATAGACTCACTGGCCATTGCATCTACAATCTTTGGCCTAATCATCACATAAGCCTCCTGGATTATTATAACTCAGCTCACCAGCCTATCAATCATGTTTACAATTCATAATTACAACTGCTTACCTGGGGATATTACAATCCCCTCCCCTTATTTTTTCACTGTCCTCAGCGCAACTTGTTTATACATACACAATTCAAAATTCTTCAAAAAGATCCAAGATTTAGCTATTGAAAGCCTATTATCGACCTGGTTCTCTACTTTCAAGCACCAATTATGATGTTCATAGTACAGCTGAAACTCAATTGCTCTATTGCATAGAGTTTCTTTAGGAAATCATTCATCTCATTGTTCATTGTTACATTCTTCAATTAAACCTCATTGAAAGCACCCACAGGCTATATATCCATGATGTTCCACCCATCCTTAGACCTTATTGTCGATAACTCTCAGCAGGTCTATAAATCCGCATACATAAACACTCTCCTCATACACCTATTCATTCAGAAGCAACATTAGAACATGTATGAAATATATATATACAGGCAATTCTAATAACATTATAACATGTATACAAGATACACAACATACAATGAATAAAGAATTGATACTTATCTTTTGATTGAGAAGACCTTCCACCACTGAGAAGGGCTATGAATCGACTAGGGAGATGAATTCTCAATATATCCACGGTCCAAAATCCCCATCAACATGGTCTAGGCCAAGGTACCAAACCTCAGCAACACTCCAACCAATGGTCTATCATTCCCCACATGCATGTCTCACCCTAGGAGTGTACACCTTCATTGTCACATAGTCCATCGACCACTACACCTCCCTTTCCTTGGGCTTCAGCAACAGGATGGATCGGGAAGTCTCAGAGCATCATGGCTCCACGAGTTCCAACTTCCCTCAAAGGTCTCCAAGTACCCTCAGGCCTCATACCCGAGAACCTATCCCCACACTTCTCCCTCTAGGGCTCTAGCCTTCTCCAAGGCAACCCAAGGAGAATTCTACACACACTCAGATCCACTGGGGATCCACAGGGTAAGATCCATTGTCTCCAATCAACATCTTCCCCGAGCTACTCTTTGTAGTCAATAGTCCAACCTTAATCAACATCATCTCATCTGCATCACCCACATGTAGTTATCATGAGAGAACATAAAATAGTTCATTTAGGAACTCCAACTTAGTTCAAAAGGGAATTCAACTTTTCCCCTAGAACATGAAATTCTATTTCATAATTCTTCTTGGTTGTTGCCATATTATGAATTCAGTCTTCCTTGTGGTTTTCCACAGGCAACAACTACATACCATTTTTCCTGCAATCCTTCATCTTGCTTGCAGACAACATATTGTCAGTATTTTTTATACGTCATAATTCAATTGCAATATGTACAAAATCTTATGCAGTAATCTTAGAATTTCATGCACCTAGCAATTCAATCACAATTACCCAACAATTTAATAAAATAGAATGACTCGTCATTCTATGCATATGCATGTTCACAGTAATATCTGTAAGTTCATTACTTCTTTTTCTGAACAATAAAATTTCATGTAGTCAATGCTCATGTCACTACTTGACATGCAACTTTCATGTTGCAATGTCTAACACCTCCCTGAAATGTCTTCAATTTCATGAGTTAACAACATTTCAGTTGTTAGTAAAAATTATTCCCATGCCATAATATATATGCATGTACTTACAAAACGCATTCCACAAATGCATTTAAGTATACAATTATATCACTTACCATGCATGAGTGCAATTCTCAATGCATATATGCACCTTGGATTGAATTACAAAATGATATTTATCTCAATCATGTATCTCACCATCCATAAGTTGGAATTCTGGGCAATATATTGACACATTCCTCACACACTTCCTATTGTCTTCCCAATTAATTGGTTGCATTCCTTTTCGACCCGAACACTAAACCAAGAATATAATTTTGTGGTGTTCATTAGTGTTAGTAGAAAGGTTGCAATCCAAGTTTAATTTAGAGGTAGGAAGATTTTTGTACCTTTGTGGTTCATAACCTTTCCATATCCATACTTTTCTGTATACAACCATGTTCTAGTCTCATACATGACTAGATTTACTCGCATTCATTCCTATAACAAGTTCTTATCTTTTATTTTCTTTGCCTATTACCCCATAACCAAATTAACATGACATTCTACTATGTGAGTGTGTGCATTCAAATAATACCATCCTTTGTATCATAAAAATTCAATCGGAGGAAATTCTTACCTGAATTTACTTCAACAATTATGCGATAAGAGTAATAAAAAATCATACTTGCATGAATGCCGTTAATAAATTTGATGCTACTTGGATGGATGATGAAAGTAGAATATTTCATGATTATTTTATCAGACTTATAACCAACACTTCATCTTTTTTTTGTTTCCTTCCATATGCAACAACATCACCAACAACACTTGCAAACATGCAAGCATTCTTTCCTCTAGCTGACCCAACTAATTCTAGTTTTGGTTTTGGAATTGGTCATTTTGTTTACCTTTCCCATTTTTCTTCTTTTTTTTTATTGGTATTTTGATTAGGGGGTTGAGTATATTTATTTAGCATACACTAATCCTTAAAGAAGAGGTGTGGATTGAAAAAAATTAATGGGAGGTTGGGGTACTATAACTGTAGGAATTGAAGCTATTAGCAATCTGTGGCTAGGAAATGATAATATGGATTCATGGATGATACATTGTAAGAGGAACTAGTACAAGTGTAGTTTCGAATGTGTTGGTGTGTAGGGTAAATTGAATATGAGTTTCTACTTCTCACTTGATATGTAGAATGGGAAGAATCTATTGGGGTATTAAGATAATTGTAAGGTATCATGGGACACCATATAGGAGTTTGATGATAAGAGGTATTAACCCAACCATATGAGGTACCATACTCACTAAATCTAGGGGGATCAATGTAAATGGTTTGGTTGATCAATGTACCATTTGGTGGACATGTTCAGGGGTCCTAAATCCCTTTAACTCAATAGCAGGAACCAAACCTGCCACAGAGGCTCAATTAGACTCTGCAGTGTTTGATGGTCGAATGGTTCTACATATATTTCGATCCGACGAATTTATCAATGGGATTTATGTAGTGATTTACAAGATATATTCTTATGAAAGTGACTCCTTTAGTTTGAGCGTTCTTGTTGGAAGAAGGCCAAAGAGGAAAGAAAGGCAATTTTGGGAAAGAAGGCATGCACGAGGAAAGTGACAACTATAAGGAAAATAAACATGTGTGCATGCATGGAAGACCTAATTATGGTAGGGTTATGCTTTTGGTAATGTATTGTAAAGGCTGAAAAGCCACAAATGTATAAATAGATATAGCTAGGTATCAGAGCGGGGATAGCTAGTCATTACTAGTCGTTATTATAGAGAGAATTGTTGTAGCGAGTCTATATGTAATATTTTGTTGTATGACCTACTTTTGTAATTTGTTGAGCTAGAGAGGACGAAGGAGGGTATATATTGAGGGTTAGATACTAAGAAGAGTTGTAAAGCACGTGGCGTTGTAATGAAGAATTACTATAATAAAAGAGTAGAGAGCCAGATCTTTGTGGACATAGCCCAAGAGGGGGTAAACCAAGGTAACATCTGTGTTATGTTAGTGAATGTATGTATTTCTTTATTGTCTTCAAGTAAATATTGATATGCTGAATGAATGAGTTAGTATATTTTCTGCATAATCGTAAATAACAGTACATTGTGTTTACAAGTTATAATAGAGTTTCAATATACCATCCTCATCTCTCACACTCAATCCTAGGCTGCAAACACATAAGTATTGTAGCCACCCATTAAGACTATCTCGGGTGAGAAGGCATAGTGCACCTCATGCGCTATGTTTCCTTCTGGTTTACGAGGAGGGTCGATAGTTTTAGAGGCTTTGTTGGAAACCCGAACAAACATGAACCCTGGGTCAATAAAATCAGACAGGATACTTAAGGAATGAAAGAAATAGCCAACAAATGGTTCTGTTGTTGTTGGTAGGAACAAGAGAAGATTGAGTAGATGTGAGGATGCAGAGTAAAAGAATATTAAAGCAGAAAAGAAAGCAATGAACTACTAGAAGGGGATGTTGATACCATGGAATCCCACAAAAACAGAGATCGAAACTTGGCCAAGAACAAAAGAAATGGAGTTTGCTTATAACGATAACAAAAACCATAGAATAACACCCCACAAATATCTTGAGAAATACGTGTTTATTGATTTCCATGAAGTCTTTTTGTGTGATTTTCCACATTTATTACAGGAGTGGATACTTAGGTTGAAGGATAACCACACAGCGAACCGGATCCAATAGTTAGAGTGGACCCCAGTACAAATTGAGCAGTTACAAAAAGTGAACAAAAAGTTCACCCACGCAGTCAATTTTTGGCTCGACAGTATTGTGGCAGGCTTTATAATAGAGTCTGCAGTAGATACAATGAATTCATATAGAACGATGGAGCAAGAGTTTCTAAGTGGACCTCGAGGAAGGTACATTATATCTCTATATACTTCTATTAAGATATTGTTATATAAAAAAGGTGTAATGACAATGGAGTTAGACAACTAAACTCCCCTGGGTGCATGGGGGAAGGGGGGAAGCACTGACAAAAAGAGGAGAAATGGAAGGAGGAAAGGATAAGGGAAATAAGTAGGAACCCTTTGACCCAATCATGATGGATGATGACCAGATCAAGAGGATCACGGCAACAGCTGGAAATACGCATAGCGGAGTACCCTACCAATAAAAGGTGAATACAAGGAAGAAAGTCATAGCCACGAGGGAAGGCTTGGCAAGTGACGAGGAAGAGGTAGAGGATCTCTGGGTTGTGGAATAGATTGAGTAAATCTTATGCGCAACATATGAGAGGAAGGTGGGAGGTCCAAGAACAGAAAGAGAAGGCATCAATCCTATCCATATTAATGTTATTGTGGAACCCATAAACCCATGTGCGACCAATACACCAAAGAGAACACCATCATTTAGACAACTAAAGTTCACAAAAAAGACAACATGAATTGCATCCACACAAGGAACAACAACTAGAGGAGCTAGTTCAGGTAGCACTAGTAAAGTATCTACACCGTGTGTATCCCTTTTCAATTTTCATTTTTCACGATTTGTTTTAGGTGTACGCGAGTTGTAGTGAAGGAGAAAGTGTGTGTACACGGGCAATAGTGGTGTAGGGCACATACACCTTCAAAACAATGGTTTTTACAAGAGTTGTTTAGTGATGGCTTGGAAAATAAACAAGTAAGATGGCTTGATGCCAGGTATGCATGTCTGGTGTAGTTTTAGGGTTATAAAAGATGCCCCCTAATGTGTGAGGTCAGAAGAGCATCTGATGGCCAAAATAAATTACAAATATTCACCAATGTACGAAGCGAGTGAGCCCAGGGACCAAATTTTAGGAGGTTCCATCTGCAAAATAACATTTTTTATCACTGCGTCGCGCATACCCATGCTCGGGATGAAATAAAATCATGGATGCCAATCAAATACACTGTAGATCCATGTCATATAACTATATAAAGTGTATTCACGAGAAGTACACAGAGGATCTACATCTGAAAATCAAAATATATACATGTATAGTATCCATCTTCAAGAAGCCAATGATTCCCGATGGTTGGAGATGAGGTTTTCAAATCTCGAGAAAAAAATTCAAATTTTCAAAACTCGGGTAGGAGTGTAATGTCAGTGTATGACGTCACTACCCAGAGGTATTCGACAGATCATCGGGAACAAACAAGAGGATATTGGTGATCAAGTGGAGAACTTCATTGATTTTGAGAAAGGACTTGATTGGACTTTTGGGGTGGCTGTGCATGAGGACAAGAGACAGACTACAGAAGGACCGAATCAATTTTTAGTAAAAATTCCCTTGTACAAAAGCAAGACAAAATATGAGACTCGGGCAGCATGGCATTGACATAAGTTCAGGATGCACGAGGCAATGCAAACTATCCATATGTTTGGAAGGGTAACCAAACGGAGGAGGACACAGCTCTATGTAGTGAGAACAACTTCCTAAGGTCATATTGAATCCTAGGGATTGACAAACAAACGAAAGGATGTGCTTTGTCCAAGGGAGACTCATTGTTTTGTCAACAAAAAGAAAATACTTTTCCCTTCCTCTTTTTGGGGTATATTTGATTTTTTTGTCTTTTTCAATAATTTTGGAAATCTTGAAAAAGAATAAAAGAATGCTACGTTATAAAGGAGGAACAAGAGTCGAAGACATACTAGTTTCAAACACAAGGAAAACACTGTTGCTCAGAGTAAAGGGACATATGCAGGAAAAGGACACTAGAGAAAAATCCTCCATGGTTCAAGGTGTCAAGACGTAGAGGAAAAGTGATACAAGGCTTGCGTATAAGGCATGCTTTAGATGGTTCAGTTGAGAGTAACATGGAGCTGGAATTAAGCCAAAGACACAGGGATGCAAATGTGATTAATAAGACACAATGATTAAGTCCTTTGATGTAATTTTAATGAGCCCAGAGAAGGTAAGCTCGACGATTTTTCATTTTTATAGAGTATGAAAAAGCATAAAAGGAGACTCTACTAGGGTACCTTTTTCGAAGGTAGTCTAGTCAGCTCGAAAAAGGGGTAAACTAACATCGAAGAGATGTCTATTTAAAACCATTTTAACAAGTGTGACATAGACAAGATCACTCTTCAATTTTTTCATATTTCAGGAGTCTGAAAAAATCTTAACTATGGACTCCGACAGGTATGTTCTTGTTGACCAATTTAACGAGTGTGAAGAAACAAGGTCACTCACAATCTTTTCAATTTTAGGGAGTCTGAAAAGAGCTTAACTATGGACTCCATGGGGGTTCCTTTTTTGTAAATTTAGTCCCTCGGGCCCGAAAAAGGGTTAAAATTATACCTGAGAATACTCTTCTAGAAACCGAGGGTCCTAGAGTATAACTTTGTTCGTACAAATGACCATCCAGACCGAAAAATGGGTAAACTACCATCAGACAGACTGTTGAAATTATTAAGACAACTGAGAGGGGGGTGGTGAATCAGTTGTTATTGTGCTTAAACAATTTTAAGTTTATTAATACATTCTTAATCTTTCTTCAAGTGATCATTAACATTATACAACATATGGACAATAAAAGTAATGAGCATCAGTCACACATAAGGTATACACAGAGACACATTTTCACGAGGAAACCCATAAAGGGAGAAAACCTCTTCTTCTTTAAAAAGATAGGTAGTCTTTTAAGTTTTGTACATCATCTATAATTGAGCACCAACTCAATGTGAGGTTGCTACCTCTATTTTACAAGCTACAACTTGTTTGAGAGCACCAACTCTCTGGTTTCTCTAGCATCCACTAGAAGGAAGCACCAACTCCCTTAATGTTCTAGCACCAACTGGATGGAAGCACCAACCCCCTTAATGTTCCAGCACCAACTGGATGGAAGCACCAACTTCCAGTTACATAGGCTCCAACCTGTATAACAGAGAACATTTGTTCTCCCTTGCACCACCCTGCCACCCTATTTTCTCTGGCTGCAACCAGATGGAAGCTACAACTCCCTTTGTTTAATCTCCCACTTGAACCTCTGAGGACAACAGTCCTCCCTAGCACCTCCCAACCACCCTAGAATATAAATGAATAATTAAACAACCAACTACACAAATAAATCGATTCTTACCACTTCTTACAAATAAATCGATTCTTACAACTTGTTCTGTCATTCTGCTCTGCTTCAAGTCTTTTCCTCATCTGTTATTCTTCTTTGAGTTTTATCTTACACTGCGCATATTCTTAGTCTCACCCTACGCATCCTGTGATTTTCCCTTTCTTTCTATTTAATTCATTTTTTCGTCCCGAACAACCAACCGTGTACCTGTATCTTTTTCTTTTATAAACCACAACCACAGTTGTTAGCCTTCAAATCTTCTGAGGCAAAAGAAAAACCATCTCAGCAACTGAAACGCTAACCGATCAGGAATCATGAATTAGTTTTGCTAATTGAATCGTAACTGGTGAATTAACTGTGAGAGAGAACAGTAGCCCTCCGATCATATTCAAGTTTATCTGCACCGTTCGATGAACTTTATTAATATTGCCTTTAAATCAGGTTTCAGCATTTCG
>JASDQU010412783.1:0-10420 GCA_032191745.1 Picea mariana
ATTTAGATTTGCATTTGCATTGCTGCTTGTCATATAGGCTAGTTTTCCCCTTGGCCTATAATTAATTGAAACTAACTCCTAGAACTTGTAATTAAAATTAACTTAGTAACTAGGGACTACCCCCCTTGGCTTCCCTAGGAGTAAGCCTAGATGGAAGAAGTTCTTGTCAAGGTGACAGTGTGGGCAAGAACTTAGACATTGTGTCTCCGAGGGCACACTAAGTGAGCAGGACTTAGCTCACGTTTGCAAGTGTGCATAAGGACGACAACAGGAGGTTTACTTTGTATTTCCAGGAGCATTTTGTATGCAGCTCTTATCCTTGTCTTGAAGCCATCTGAAGCTATTCCAGATCTGCTTCTCTATTGTATCAGGTGCTTGCTTTCTTATAATAAAGTTCAGATCTTGTTTGTGGTTCCATATCTTGTGTATTGTTGAGATCTTCATATGTTGCAATGCTTCTTGAATAAACTGTGGTTGATTAACTGTAATAAACCCTAAGGCCGAAATGATAGTGGCCAACCTGCATACACATCAGTAAACAATTTGATCAGGGGTAAGTTAGTGTTCCTAAGCAAAAAATTGGCTTAGGAACATTACAACTCTGTTCTTCTTTTATTAGACTAGGAAGAGATGGAGGTTTGTTTTGCTTTGCTACAAGTTGGAACTTCAATGTAAACATCATCATGTGAGTAAGATGTTGTCCTTTTAAAGCATGATCTCCTCTTGGTAAAATGTTGTCCTTTTAAAGCATGATCTCCTCTTGATAAAATGCTGTCCTTTTAAAGCATGATTCCTTTAATTAGTAGAAGTAATCTAATGTTAACAAAATCCTTGGCAAATGCAGTTGAGAGAACTACTATACTGATAAACAAATGTTAATTTAGCCTAACTATCAATAAACAATTAGATACTCTTCTTCTAATTCCCTTTCAAAAAGCATGCATCGTGCAATGGTCACTGAAAGCTTAAGGGAGAAAATAACAACATAATTGACAAAAACCAAAATAACTTTATCTTTGTTGTTTGTTAGCATTCTAATAATGAATGACAATTGATTAATCAATTGAGCTACGAATCTAGACTTTGAATCTGTACAATCAACTTTATACATGGATTTTAAGAATGAAATCTAAAACTTTGATAAATTTTGTTGATCCTAACCACAATGCATTTCTGCCACTGGAAGATGTCATATGGGAGGACCTTGAATGGAAATAGCTAGCGTATAGATAATAACAACTTTTAGATTAAAAATGGGCAAAAGGAGGTGTTCTCTTGCATATACCTATCAAAAATTTGTCCGGATGGCACCACTGCTACATAGTTTGCTGCCACCTGCAATGAAGGATAACAATAGTATTGCTAGAATCAATAATGAAATCAATTCGTTGAACCACCACAATAGGAAATGAATATTCAAAAAATATAAAGCCCCCTATATCAAAATCATCTTATACAGCCATGGTAAATGACTAGAACAGTTCAATAAAATAATTTCCTTGAATTATTTTTATAAAGCAAAGGATTATCTGCAGGGGACAACAAAAACATCTGAAAGTTGATTTGATAATCACTACCTAGCTCAATGCTAAATTCATATCAGTCAACTTCATACCATTTCCAAAAAATGGTGTCTAGACACTTTTCAAGATCAAAATCAAACCAACTATGAAGCTTGTTACCACTTAGTTCAGCAACCTTTGTGCAAAGCCTTCACTAGGTGACTGGACAAGAGGAACTCGGAAGAGTTACCACTATCACCTTGGTATTCTCTTCCCTCTCTTCTGGATGTGTAATGATCCCAAGCCAATTTGTTTGCTTGAAACCACTAACTACCTCTATTGTGTTTGATGTGCAGGTGCCTAATGAAGTTGTCCAGTTATTAAGTGGTGTTTATTCAAGATTTGTCCAACATATGCAAGATCACAATACATTCAAGATATAGAAAACACAAGCATAGATCTGACCTTTATTATAGAAGCATGAATCAAATACAATAGATAGCCGATCTGGAATAATCCTCAGATGGTCGAATAGATAATAAGTATGAGCTACTACAAAATGCTCCCGCCAATACAAAATACGCCCCCAAAGGCTGGATGATAGATGAATCCCAATACAAGTAGATCTGGATGCCAACTCCTCAAGATGGAAGATGCCACACTCCAATAGAAGGCTGAAACCCTCAATAGCTCGACCCAATTGCAAGAAGACTCCAAAAGAGCCCAAACTCTGCCAACTAATAGATCTGGGTGATAGGAACACCCTCCTAAAATCTCAAGCCGAAAGGCTAGGGCAAACTCCTCCAAACTCTGAATCCTCTAATGAAGTTGCGCCCTCCTGGATGCCTGGAACCCCAGGTAGCTCGGCCCTGATGAGAGAAGTCTCCAAATGCCATGAAACTTCGCAGGAATGTAGATCGGGCTATGAGAACCCTGTAGGAGAAGTTTCAGACTCAGATTCTAGGTGAATCTCTCTAGATCTGAGATTTACTGAATCATAGGATGTCCCTTTGCCTCCAAGTCATCCCAATCTGAAGCTAAATATCTGATAGTGATAACTCTCCAGAAAAACCCTCAAAATGATGGTTGGACCCCTGCAAGTGAAACCCAAGTGATGGAATGGCCAAAGGCCCTCCTGATCAGCTGGATCAAACCCTTCTCTAGATGATGGTGCGCCCTTGTTGGAAACTCAAGAACAGTACGACCTTGCTATCTTTTGAATCGCTAGGTGGAAATATGCCGAGTGTAAAATGGTCTGGAGGAGTCTTTCATCCCCGAGACCAAGCTATGGAAAAAGGTGAGTGGATCTTTCACCAATGAGTTTCTCACAAGGGTTTGTACAGCAAAACCCCCCAAACTATATGCTCAAGAGCAATAACAAGCAATATACCAAATCCAAAAGGAATAATAGGTGCACCCCAGCCTTCTATTTATACTTTTCTTTCTATTCCTCTGTTGAGTTAGCTTAACTCCCAGGGTTAACTTCTATTCTTTGATTGAGTTACCTTTTACTCCTTTTAACCTTTTTCTTTAAGTCAACTTAAGAATATAACCTTAGTCTAGTTGACTTCCCCCCTCAATGTGAGACTATGACCTAGTGGGGATGCCCAGGCCACTGAGTCTCCTCATCACCTCTTTATCAAGAGGTGGGGGACATTACAGTCTCCCCTGCTTGAAATTGCTTGTCCTCAAGCAATCCCAAACCTGTTTCTCTTACCACGTGCTCCTTTTCCCATGTGGCATCCTCAATGGGTAAATCCTTCCATCTGATTAGGTACTCCTTGATGCTTCGGTTTCTGAGCCTCTTCTCTCGGACCTCTAATATCTCCTCAGGAATCAAAACAAGATGTCCCTCCTCATCCATGGGAAGTGTTATCCACCAAGTTGCACTAGGATGGACTTCCAGCGAGCCGCCAAAGTTTGAACATCATTTGTTCAAAATTCAGAGTTCAGAAGTTCAGCTGGTCATAAAGACCACCCTGTTACTCTACATTTTCCATAAAAAATTGTAATAAGAGATGTTTGCATGATGAAATTATAAAAGGTATTAGCCACCTTAAGTCCTAAGCGTGAGTTATACTCTGGAGTGTTTTTTCACTTACTACTTATATTTTGCCGTTTTCAGGCGATTTATAATTTATGAGTTTTTTCACTCAGTTTTCCAGAGCCGGAGTATATGCTCATGGTTAGGCTTGAGCATGGATCTAAGCCTAGTGTCTGATGTATATTACCATGCTAAACATCCTCCTAGAGTCTTATGGAAATGTATTAAGTCCCCCCTAGGATTTTTAATTTTTTTTCAGTTAATTAAAAAATTGCCAGAATTCGGCAATTTTTAATTAAAAAAATATACTTTAAAAAAGTGGTATTTGGGCACCAAATAGGCCATGGGGATGCTCATTTTTGGACCTAGAGCACCCATGTTACCTAATTATCCACTTACTTGAGTAAAATTAGTGATTTTCATCACTCAAAATTGATTTTACTCTCAAAAAACCTAAAAAAGGCATTTTAATTCAATAAAAATCAGCCAAGTCAAAAATAAAAAGATAAAGGGGGACAAAGTTGAAGACAAATTAAAGGCAAAAGTCAAGAAGGAGTCAAAGGGGGACAAGATCACTTGATTGGCATTTGATTGAAGGCATATCTTTGGAGATATTAGCACATGGGATTAGAGAGGTGCGCCCCTCTTGGAGAGGTGGCGCACCCTTGAGGTGGCAGCCCACAAGTAAAAGAGGTGGCGCCCTCTCCTTGGATTTGATTTGATTTGACATGTGTTTAGATGTGGGGAGAGGTGGCAGCCCTCTCCCTCACATTTGGCAGTTCTCTCATACCACATGGTGCACCCTCCTTGGAGAGGCCATGCGCCCTCCTCCTTGATATCTTCACCCATTTTTGTATAAATAAGAGAGTGCTCTCCCTTTACTTGCTAGTTGGAGCTTGGGGATTGCTACTTGTAGGTGTACTATTGTAATACTTTCCATTTGGAATAAAAAGACTTTGGAGGTCAATTTGGTGTGGATCTCATATGTGGATGCTCATTGTCATGTACTAATCTATGAGGTGAAATTGTTTTGATGCATTTTATTTCAATTGTTTAAATTGTAGTTTTGATCTATTGAACTTGTTTGCTTCTTAGATCAAATTATCTTTCTTTCAACAAAATTTACTAAGCTTGCTTGCATTTTAAATCTTGTTGATTCTCATATGTAATCAAAGAATTCATGTTTTCTTGCTTGATTAACATGCTTTCTAGATTTCATATGTAAAGGATACTACTATTTGACGTTGTGTTTGTAAGTGTGTTGAAGCTTGTAGGATCTCATACTTGAAGGGAAGTGGAGCTTGCTTGCATCCTCTTCATCTTCAAAATTCAAAAAAGGACAATAGCCCCTCTTTCATGCCAAGAAGACTCCATTGCCCAAGGGTTCCAAGGCTACTCTTCTCTCCCTTCTCTCTTTCTCAAAGAAAATTTAAAATTTTTGGTTGCTTTGCTGGAAATGCAAGTAGCTTAGATTTATCTTTATTTCAAATTCTGAATATCTAAGACTACATGCATAAGATAAACTAGATCTAAGTTGTACTTTCAAGTTTCATCTAATTGTTTAGATCTAGCATAGGAAAAGTCTCCTTTTAGCATGCTTTCTTTAAAAATTTTATAAGTTAAAGGGTAGTTCTTTTCTTAAAGCTTTCAATTCAATATTTGGCAATATAAGTGCCTTTATATCTCTGTTTTAGAACAGCCATAAAAGACCCTAAGGAAACTAGCTTTCTAGCTTGAGTTCCTTAGTTCATTTTGCCAAAATTTTGTAGAAATTTAACTTAGATTTTTTTTTGGATTTGACTCATAACCCAAGACACTTCCAAAGTGATTTTTTTTGGGCATCTTTTATCTTCTTTTGTTCGCTGTTTTGTGCAGATTGACGAACAGATAGAAGGAAACTTTGTCCGTTTTGGGCGGATTAGGAGCATCCGGGACCCCCGGGAGCATCATTTTTACTCCATATTTCTTTGTAAAACATTGTAAAGGCTTGTGACCCCCCTAATGAATGGTCACAAGTCTCTTCCATAAGCATTGTAAAAAGATCATAATAAAATCAGTGAGCCTATAAGTTCCCACTCTTCATTCCCCCTGGGGGGAGCGATGTGTCTGGTGGTTGTGTCATTTTTTGCAAAATTTTTAGCTTAGATCAAATTTTCCATTCTGTAAGTAGAACACTAATTGTTAGATTAGTTTCAATTCAGCAATTTCAAATTTTGGCAAATAAACCATCCCCTCAGCGACCTCGAAAGGGGCCTGGTCAGTGCAGATTTAGTAATTAGTCTCACACTTTTATTTTCTATCATAAAATAAAACAAATTCCCCTCAGCTCTCAGTGCGGTTCCTGACCCTTCCAGTTGCGAGCTCATCTCGATCTGCTAGAAGTAATTTCATACACGCTGTGCTGGTCAGTGGTTGATAGTTTTAATTAGGACAACCCCCAAAGTTGTTAACTTAATGTGCGGGAAAACACCTTGAAGTGACCTGAGAAGTAAGGTGGGCCCTCTCGGGACCTGGCTTCCCACCCGCTTTGGACATCCAGCACTTTGAGTGAGTTTTACTGGTGAGACCATTTGGGTTTCGATAAAGCTCTCCGCAAGTTTCCAAGCAAAGAGTTAACCTCCAAGGAGGCCCAAACCATTTCACTAATTGAACATTAATTTATCCTAATAAAACACTCAAACTACATTGCCCACGATTCTCATTAAGGCACTGGTCTCAATTTTCACACTTAGCAAAGCCACAGGCTTCATTTCATAATTGGTTATATATTTAATGTAAATGAAACTTGCACCTAACAATTGTCTCTCAGTATCCTTTTGACGCAAGTACATGATCATTTGATTATATATATATCGTGGCGAATGTTTGTTTCATGTGTTATTCAGTTTATGGTTGATGGTTTGAAGAATCAATAAACTCCTAGATTTCAATTTTCGTACTTAGCTTAAAAGCCTTAGTATATTTGTTAGGGACTACCCCCCTTGGCTTCGCTAGGAGTTGGGCCTAGACGAAGGAGTTGAGGATTAGGTGACAGCACCTTAACTCTCACTTGCCCCCAAGGACACACCGAGTGGATTGAAGATTTCTTCCACGTCTCCCAGGTGTGTATAAGGCGGCAACAGGAAGTAATACCTCAATGGGTCTGATGTGTTGGTCAAGGGATTTCTTAAGGCAGGAGACATGGAAGACGTGTATTTTGTTGCCCTGTGGAAGTTCCAACTCATAAGCTATGGCCCCTATCTTCTTGCTGACTCTGTAGGGCCCAAAGAAACGTGGCTGTAGTTTATCTGCTCCGCTCCTTTTTATGGAAGCCTGCCTGTATGGTTGGAGCCTTAGGTAGACCAGGTCACCAACCTCAAAAGTACGATCAACTCTGTGCTTGTTTGCTTGGACCTTTTGCTGGTTCTGTGGTCTCTGTAAATGATCCTTCAGCTCCCTGAGAATGTCTTGGCTCTGCTATATCCAATCCTGTACCATAGGTGCCCTGCTATCACCGAAAGCAATCTCCCCAAAAGATAAAGGATCGTAGCCATACAAGGCCATGAATGGTGACATGCCTATGGACGTATGTTGGGTGGTGTTGTAGCAGTATTCTTCTAAGTGCAACCATCTGGCCCATGCTTTTTGTTGTCCTGCCACATAATTTATGAAGTAGCCTTCCACCCACTTGTTGACTATCTCTGTCTGCACGTCTGTCTGAGGGTGATAGCTGGTGCTAGGGGTCAAAGCCGTACCAACCAATCTAAATAATTCCTGCCAGAATGTACTCATGAACCTACTATCCATATCGCTGACAATGGTCTTGGGTAGGCCGTGCAACCTGAAAATCTCCCTAAAGAACAATTCGGCCACCTGTGCTGCACTTAAGTCAATAGCTATGGTGAAGAAGTGTGCAAACTTTGTCAACTTGTCCACTACTACAAAAATGCAGTCCTTCCCTTGTGTCTTTGGCAACCCAGTGATGAAATCCATGGATATGCTCTCCCATTTGTGCTCCGGAATGGGTAAGGGTTGTAGTAGTCCTGCTGGGTGCGTGTGCTCATCCTTGTTCTCCTGACATGTAGTACACTCCTCGATGTGCTTAATCACATCCTCCTTGAGGCCCTTCCATGAAAACCTTTCACTCACCTGCTTGTACGTCATGCTGATCCCCTGATGTCCTGCCATTGGTGAGTCATGGTACGCCTGCAATACCTTAGCCTTGAAGGTCGATTCAGGAACCAAAAATATTCGGTCCTTATAGTATATGAGGTCATTCATAACCTTGAAATTATCATCTTGTACTTGTCCATCCAATAGCTGGCATGCGAACTGATCCTTTGCATACTCCATCACCAGATGGTCTTTCCAGTCAACTGATACCCCTGTCATGGCAAACATGGATGGCCTCCTTGATAATGCATTGACCACCACATTGTTCTTCCCTTTGACAAATTCAATGTCAAAGTTGTAGGCCTGTATTCTACTTACCCATTTCTATTGCCTCTCATTCCAATCTTTCTGATCCAATAGATATTTGAGACTGTTATGATCTGACTTGACCACAAACCGGGCACCTACCAAGTATTTCCGGAATTTGGCTAGTGCATGCATGATAGCCAGCATTTCTTTGTCATAAAAGCTGTAGAGTAGCTCGGGACCCCTAAGTTTCCAGCTCCCATAGGCAAGAGGGTGCCTCTTCTGCATCAGTACGGCCCCTATTCCTTCCCCGGAGGCATCACACTCTAAGGTAAAAGGGAGGCTGAAATGTAATGTCCCCCACCTCTTGAAGAAGAGGTTTGGAAGACGTAGTGGTCTAGGTGTCCCCACTAGGCCATAGTCTCACACTGAGGAGAAAGGTCAACTAGACTAAAGCTATATTTTTAAGTTGACTTGAGAAAGAAATAGGTTAAAAGGAGTAAAGGATAACTCAACAGAAGAATAGAAGTTAACCCTGGGAGTTAACCTAACTCAACAGAGAATTAGAAGGAAAAGTAAAAGTAAGAGGTTGGGGCACACCTATTACTCATTTTGGTTTTGGATTAGCATTTGCTATTGCTCTTAAGCATTCAGTTTGGGGGTTTTGCTGTACAAACCCTTGTGAGCAACTCAGTGATGAAATATCCACTCACCTTGTTCCGCAACTTGGTCTCGGGGATGAAAGACTCCTCCACACCATTCTATTCTCAACCCATCTCCATCTAGCGCTTCATAATATAGCAGGCCGTACTGTTCTTATGATTCCAGCAAGGGCGCACCATCATCTAGAGGGAGGTTCGATCCAGCTTATCCTGAGGGCCTATGGCCATTTTGACACTTGGGTTTTGTTTGCAGGGCCAAGACTATCAGTTTGACGGTTTTTCTGGAGGGTTATCATCATCATATATTTGTCTGCAGATTGGGACGTCTTGGAGGCAAAGGGGACATCCTGTGATTCAGTAAAACTCAGATCTAGAAGGCTACACTTCGAATCTGAGTCTGAAACTTCTCCTACAGGGTTCACATCACCCGATCTACATTCCTGGGGAGTTTCAGGGCATTTGGAGGCTTTCCTTGTCAGGGTCGAATCACCTAGGGTTTCAGGCATCAAGGAGGGCGCAACTTCAGCAGAAGGTTCGGAAATTAGAGGAGTTTGCCTCGGACATTCAGCTTGAGACTTCAGGAGGGAAATCCCATCATCCCAATCTATCACCTTGCCAAGTTTGGACTCATTTGGAGTCTTCCTTCAGTGGGATCGATTTATTGAGGGTTTCAGTCTTCTATTGGAGCGTGGCACTCTTCAGCTGGAGGGTTTGGCAGTCAGATTTGTTTGTAGTGATCTTCATTTCTTATTCAGCCTTTGGAGGCTTATTTTGTATCGGCAGAGCATTTTGTAGCAGCTCATATCTATTGTCTTCCAAGCCATTTGAGGATTGTTCCAGAATGGCTATCTATTGTATTGGTTCCATATTGCTCATAATAAAAGGTCAGATCTTGCTTGTGCTTTTATATCTTGAATGTAATGTGATCTTCAAGTGTTGGATGAATCTTGTATGAATGCACTTAATAATTAGATAACTCAATAAACACCTGCACATCAACAAATCAATGGTAGTTAGTGATTCCAAGAGAAAATTTTGGCTTGGGATCATTACAGTGGTATCAGAGCTTCGATCCTCCAAACCTGTGGAAGGATCGGCGCATGCAGAGGTACAGTGGTATTTTCATGGGTCGAAGGAAGAAACCGAGCAGTGAAACAGAGGCCGAAATGGAAGGGTCAGGGGATGACCATGAGCCTCTAGGCACTCATAGCAGTAGAGTTTGACAAGTTCCAACAATCCATCAACAGCACGGAAAGCACATTGGTCCAACAATTGGGCGAGTACCATGAAACCAGCAGAAGGGGGCAGGCCAAACTCTCTGAAACTTTGAAGAGGATTGACGAGAACCTACATATAATGAACAAGAATCAATCCAAGCTAAATGAACTTCTGATGCAAGTGACCCATCAAGGGAAGAACCCTGATACGTATGGGAATAAGGAGGCTGGTGGATCCAGTGGAGTCCATGAGAAGATCAGATATAATACGGAGAAAGCACCAGATCTGAAGGAAGTCTGGAAGGAGACACGGCCCAGGGTCAGATGGGTAGCAGGGTCAATCAAAGGCGATACATGCCTACATTCACAGATGAATAGCTTGGCCGACATTCAGGTAGCAGAGCTAACCCTAGACCTTACATGCCCACATTCACAGATGAGCAAGGCCAACAGGAATAGGTTGAAGACTTTGTGGAACAACTGGCAAGGAGTACCAAGGAGTACAACAATTTGGATATGAGGGTCCTGTTATCCCCGATATCTAGGGATAACTAGGAGATCATGTCTCGAGGCCCACATGGTCCTAGACATGGAGTA
>JASDQU010412785.1:0-10421 GCA_032191745.1 Picea mariana
ACCCATGAATGGTGCTACCAATAGTGACCCCTTAATTTTTTCATGGTTAGAATTGAAACTTTTTTTGAAACCTTGGCTTTGACAATTTGTACTGTTGCAGCCAAAATAGTTAAATCAATCCATGATTTGAGAACATGACTCAATAGTAACACCCAGTTCATTTTTCAGGTTTAAAATTTCAATATTTTTTATACCATGACCTAAAACATTGTTATTGTTGCAAGCAAAAACATAAAAAGAAAAAAATAGAAAATATGGAGAGATTACATTTAAAATATAGGAGAAAAACAAATTTTTAAAGGAGTTTGGATACATCAAAACTGATTGTCAAGATTATGGTTTCAAAAAAAGTTGTAATTTTAATCTCAAAAAAAGGGGAGTTGCTATGAGTAACACCGATTTTCGATTTTTGGTTATGACGATATTGGTTGTTAAGGCCATAGTGTCAAATAAGTTGTAATTTTAACCTTGGAAAGAAAAACGATGTTGTTACCAGTGCCACTTTTCAATTTGATGGTTTATTTCAAGGATTTGGTTAGCAACATTACAAAGTTGTTAAAGCCATGGTTGCATAAGGTTGCAATTTAACCCTGAAAAATGATGTCATTGGTACCACCATTTTTTGATTTGGGGGTTGATTTTAAGGTTTTTGTCAACAACAATAAACCTTARCTTTCTTTCTAAATAAAACACATTMTAAATAAAAAATAAAAWATTCAAAATAAAAAWAAAATTAAAATATCTTRAYAAAGAATTYWAAATAAAATTTTAAAGAAATCTTTTAGTAAACCCTAAATTTAAACTAAAATAAATAAACCAATCTAAATTTTCACCAAAAAAGTCGACACAATTTTTTCCTGCAAAACTTAGGTATTTATAACCATCTCTTCTCACAATTAAACCCAGGCTTCTTGTCCTGATGATGGATCCTGATATGGATCCAAAACGTTGACATTCAATTGATACTACTGTGTTTTTCCGAATTCACTTGAAAACATTATGACGTTTTAGGGCCATGGTTGCAAAATATCGTAATTTTAACACTAAAAAAAGGGTGCTACCGATAACACAATATTTCAGTTCGAGGGTTGACTTTAGTGTTTTTGACCCAAGAATATTAGTTTTTAAGACTAGAGTTCTCATTTTGAGGTCACAACTCTCATCAAATTAGTAATTATGTTTTATTAATTAATTTAGGGTACCACACTTTTTTGAAACAATATAAAATGTTATTTTTAAACTTTTTTTTTTTGTTTTACTTTTCCCAAATGAAAATTTGCTCAAAATTATATTAATGATATAATTCCCTTTACATACTGTCATACATGGAAAACCGACTACTTCATAGCCATAAAATAACATAAGTCTTTTCAAGACTTTCTAGAAACTTCCTTCCAAAAAAACAATAATAAAAACATTAAAGTTTGACAGGATAATACTATTGTTTTGTAAAAACAAGCTTAACCAGTCTGACTACTATTGTCTGCTCCAGACCCTTATATACCGAGACTAAATAAGGACCCATACATATAACAAAAAATCCATTAATAGGCAATGGAGTTCAGTATATATCCAGATGCTTGGATCTCCCTGCCCCTCCAGGTTCCCACTGGTAGTAAGTTATTCTTCCTTCAGGAGCTAGCAAGGCTTCTTTGGAGAGATTATCAACCTCAATGTTGAACTCCCTATAGATATGGTGGAAACTAAGGGCTTGAAAACTTTTACATAATAATTTTATGCGCTTTTTCCATCCTTCAATAGTACAAATATCCAATTTGCTCCTGTCATTTAGCCATTCTATTATCACTTTGGAATCACCAAAGGCTTGGAGCCTATGAATATCAAGAAAGTTTGCTAGAGTAAGGGATGCCCAGATTCCTAATAATTCAGCCTTAGAATTTGTTCCTCCACCATAGTTAAAAAACCATCTGTAAAAAATATTATCAGTAGTTTTTATTACCCCTCCGACCCCACAAGAAGACCGATCACTTCTTGCAGCCCCATCGAAAAAATCTATGGCCAACCCCTCTTCAGGTTGAATAAATCATTCCTTTATAGCGCATTTTGGAACATGATTAATTTTTGTTCTTAATAGACCCATTACCTTATGAAGAATTGAATGGACCGCTGGCTTCTTATTTTCAAAGATACCCCTATTCCTTTCGATCCACAAGCACCAACAGGTTAAAGCTGCAATCTTAGGAAGAACAGACTTATCATTAATCCATTGATTAAAAGCATCAACGATATCCTCTCCTGACCATATTCTCTTTAATTTCAAAAGGTCCTTTAACAAATCCCATAACTGTTTTGTAAAATCACAATTGATGAAAAGGTTTTCTAAGCTTTCTGAGTTCCTCTTACAGAAAATACAAAGGTCGGACCCTTCCCATCCCCTTTTTTGAAGTCCATCCCATGTCAATATCTTCCAGGAAATGATCAGCCATAAAAAGAGTTTTATCTTTAGTTGAATATCCCAGCTCCAAATTTTCTGAATCCATCTAGGCGTAGATTGAAAATTTTGAGTAGAAATAAGTGCTAGATAGATATTCTTGACGGTTGTTTTGCCGGATGCATCTCCACCTATCCATAACAATTTATCATTTCCCTCATCAAGGTAAACTCTAGCTACAGTAAGGCCTTTTGTAAATTTATTCCATTCCTCTGCAAGAGTACCAATTAAACCCAAAGAGCCACTACATAACCATAAATTAGATAACTCACTTACCCCTTGTGGATTCCTTGCATTGACCAACAACTTAATCTCCTTTCTTGATAGATGATCATGAAGAGGTTGGGATAATAAGGAGTTTTCACCCATACCCAGAATACAATCTCTACCGATAAAAATATTTTCCCCCGACCCCGGTAACCACCTCTGCCAGTGAAGTAACATGTGAATCAACTTCAACAGGTTCCTCCATATCCTAGAGGCTGTACTAGCTTAAAAAATTGCCGATCTGAACCATTGAATCACATATGAGTGTCTTAAGTATTTATCCATCACTATATTATTCCACAAACCTTTGTTGAAGAGAGTATGCCATAGAGTATTGGCTAATACAACTATATTAAAATGGGCCAAATTCCTGAAACCCCAACCCCCACTAGATTTTGGCCTCGACAATGCCTCCCAGTTACATAAATGGACATGACTTGTAGTGTTATTACCATTCCATAAGAAGTTGAAGCACAATTTACGAATCTGGTTGAGGATAAATTTTGGAATTAACTCCACTGCCATCTAATAAATAGATTGGATTTCTAGAACTGTCTTAAGAAAAATAAACCTTCCACCCAACGAGAGCCACTTATAACACCAAATACCGACCTTTTTTTCAATTTTGTTTAAAAGCCACATCCAATCCGCCACCCTCTACGGTCCAATTTTAAGAAAAAAGCCCAAATATTTGAAACCTAAGTGCAGGGCTAAGAAAGGAAAATCAAGTAAAGATCTATAAGGAACCAACTCCATTTCAGTCAGACCTTCATAGTGAACTATAGTCTTTGAAGAATTTACCTGTAACCTAGTAGCTTTACAAAAAAGGATAATTCAATAAAGTATCTCCTTCCATTCATTAAGATCAAGATTGGACATGATCAAAACATCGTCAACAAAAAAGAGGTGTAGTATATTTACCAATCTTGATACTTTGACACCCGAGATATTATTCTACACTTTTCCCTTTTTTAATAATAGGCCGAGTGTTTCCATTACCAGGATAAAGAGTAACAAAGACAAGGGACAGCCATGTCTTAAGCCCCTCCCATTGTTGAAAAATTCCGTAGCCTCCCCATTGATGATAACAACAAAGGAAGGTGAAGTAACACAACTCATTATCCATCTTGTCATTTGAGACTCAAAACCTATCTGAATGAGTACCATATGGAGAAAATCCCAATCCACACAATCATATGCCTTATGTAAATCCAATTTGAGAATCAATGATTTACTATTTTTTCTCTTAGATATACCATGCAAACACTCAAAAGCAGTGCCTATGGCATCCTGGATCCTGCGACCTTCCAAAAACCCTAACTGTTCTTATGAAAGTTGACTAGACAAGAAAGGCTTGATCCTGTTAGAGATGACTTTGGAGATCAAATTGTAACACAAATTGCATAGTGATATTGGCCTATAGTCTCCGAAAGAGGAAGGGTTATTCTCTTTAGGAATCAAAGTCAAGAAAGTAGAGTTTAAACACCCTGGAATGTTCCTAAAATTCCTCGATTCCTCCACCACATGAACTAAATCTTCGCTAACCAAACCAAAGAAGGAAGAGAAAAATTCCACCGTCCAACCATCAGGGCCTGGACTCTTGTTCCTCTTAAAAAGATCGAGAACCTTTTTAATTTCCTCTGTTGTTACAGGTTTTAATAAGGAAAGTAAATCCTCAGCCTGTATCACTTTTTTGAAAAGATTAGTGACCTCCATTTTCTCCAAAGTAAAAGAGTCTGACTGGGATTTGTAAAATTCTTAAAATAATGAGTCACTGCCTTCTTCAAATCCGCTTGACCTTTGCATTTCTCACCAGACTCGTCAATTATTTCCCGGATATATTTGTGTTTGCGCCTCTAACTTGCAAAATTATGAAATTTTTTTGTATTGGAATCCCCACTTTCAATCCATATAACTCGGCTTCTTTGGTGCCACTTCTTCTCATTATATAATAAGATTTTGTTTCTCTCCTTTTCCATATTTCCCAACAGAATCTTGTTTTCACTAGTTGCGTTACCCTCAACAACAACTAAAAAACTTTATTTGATCTGAGCTTCCAACGATATCATACGTTTCACTAAAAGTTATTCCTTCTTTTTAGACCACAATTTAGTCTATTTTTTTAAATCTCTTAGTTTCCAGACTAATCCGCGCTGAGAGCCTTCTTTAGATAAATACTTGTTATCCTTCCATACCAAATACACTAAAGACTTAAAATCAACATCCAAAGACCAAATCGGATTGAACTTAAAGGGATAAATCTTGTTAACTAGAACAATATCCATTTGAAAAACAATAGGAACATGGTTTGAAATAAACGAGTATTCCACCCACGACTGGTAATAATCTTTGAAGATTATTAAAATTTATGAGATAAAACACCTGTCCAATCTTTTCGCAATAGACTATGATCCCTGTCAACCATTGCGCCACGTAGGAACCATCCTATCCGGTCGAATATCCACTAGATTCTTTGACTTGAAGATTGCTTTTAGATGATCTTCCATAGAAACCAAGAAATTAGTATTACCCCACACTTCCTCTGCTGAAAGCTTGATATTCAAATCCCCTGCAAGTATCAGATTTCCAGCAGAGAGTAGACCACTATCCGCCAGGGAGTCCCAAAAAGTTCTTTTATCCAAACAAGGACCATAAACGTTGAGTAAAGAGATAGAGCACTGAGAAAGAGTAATTTGGCCAGTTAATAAAATACCCCCATAGGTAAGGAAAGGAGTAAGGGAGTAAGTATTCTGATCCCATGACACTAGAAGCCCCCTGGAGGTTCCTAAAGAGATTACAACACTAGAAACCCAATTTGGCCAAAAATTCTGAACAAAACTTCTGGATTTATGTTCCTCCACAAGAGTCTCCTGTAAAAAAATGATATCTGGACACACACGATCCAACACCCTACAAAAAGCGACAGCTTTAAGGGAGCCCCCTATCCCTCTAATGTTTAAGGATAGTAACAACATTATTTTGATCTTTCTAGGGCCTTCAATGCTCTAAGTGCCCCACTATCCACAATGGAAGATTCCTTTACCTCAGGAATAGTTGTTCCCCCATTCGCCTTTTTCCGCGAGCTTCTAGTTTTTATGGGTGATATCTCTATGCCCAAACTCCTAGACCAAGCATATTCCTTATCTTCGCTTGTAGGAAGAGCCTTTGAGGAAGAAGCTAGTTCCCCATCCATTGTCTCATTTAATATCGCTTTTCCTAGATAAACAGGAAGGGGGACGGATGTGTCTAAGCCCCACCTAGAAGGAAGGAGACTATCAAAGACTTCCATAAGAGCTTCGTCATCAAGTTCAGATTCTCGACAACCTTGTAGACTTAAATCAATAGCAGACTGTAAGGGAGACTCACTACCCGACTGTGTCGAATGTGGTTAAGATAACAAGGGGTCAAATTCAAAATCCAGGCCTACAGTAGGGGGCCTACTGTCATTATCAATCACATTAACAAGTTCGACTCCAACAAGGTTCCTCGGTCCTGTGTCTACAACGACAAACTTCTTACAAGACTCAACTCCCACAGACAAAAAACCTATTGTAGAACCAACTTTAATAGGAGAGTAAGAGACTAAAACTAGAGCAGAACCCAAAAAATCCCTTTCCCACAGAGTAAGAGAATCAAACAGAGATGGGCAAAAATATTTTAACTTACCCGAGAGATTCTCCAATGAAAAATCCCGGTTCCTTGAAGTAGTCCAAAAGTTCGGATCAAACTTACCAAATAGTTCTACTTCCAGGGTGCAATCCGGTATTTCCCAGTTTTCAGGTTCTTCATCAGTATCCTCCACGGCCTCCAAACCTTTATAATCCCTACGTAAATGTCCTATACAGTGGCACCAATTACACCTGAAGGGAATCCCAATGTAGTCTAAGTGTTGTTTTTTATTTCTATCACACCATACAATGTCCAGAGTTTCAGGTAGACCCCCATGGATGTCTAACTCCACCAAAACTCTGCCAACCTTCATGTCTGGTGCTTTGAGTGCAACAATGTATACTGAGATAAAAGTGCATAAAGAATCTCCAATAGCTCTAAGAACAGTTTCATTCCAGAAATGGAGAGGGAGCCCTGGTAATAAAATCTAGATGTGTCTCTTCGAAAAATACTCACTATGCAGATCAAAAAAGACACGCCACCTCTTAACCATTAAGCTGCTAGCCCCAAATAACCACCGAGTCACTAATAAAACCTCTGTATCCTCGGGCGACTGACATAGAAAGCCAAGCCAACCTTTCTCCAGGAAGAAAACCTTTGGCAAATAACCTAGAATAGGTTTCCATGTTTTCTCCATCCAGAACTGGATGGGTTCTTGTGGTAAGTAATGATAGGAGACTCGGCCTACCAGCCGACAAAGTGCCATGTTACAGGTTTCCAACAAACCTATATCCGAGCCCAAAACTAATTTTCTCGGCACCTTGTTGGGTCTCCAGATTTTCCATTTTTTTCCAGTGGGAACAGGATTACAATGGACATATTTTTGAGTAAAAGCATTGTGAAAACCTGAAGACTGTGAGGGTAACCCCTCTAGAGGGAAAGAGCTCGGGTTAAGAGAGGCAGAAGCCTGGAGTGAGGAACACAGGGGCCTAGGAAGGAAAGTGGTAATAGTCAGTTTCTCAACAGATGTAGTAGACGGTTTAACTCCAGTAAGGGTAGACGCTAGTAGTAAAGGCTCACTGCACTTTGATGCGATCGGGGTCTTTAATTCATTACACTTCCACTGACCCGAATCACAAGACCCCATAATGGCTGCTGACAATAAATAATTTTTATCACTAGAAAAACAAGGTAAGGCTGACACCTAGAAAGCACCTACAAAACCCCTCCGGTTTGGAACAGTTCCCAAAGGTGGAAATAAATGCTATGGCACCACAAACCGATGATAAAAAAGGATAACAACAAAGGGACAAAAAGTTAATAAAGACCTCAAGGCGGGCCCAGACTTAAGTAAAAATCTTGTAAAGAAACTTACCAGGTTCCAAAAATAGTAACTGGAAGGTAAGTAAGTCACTAGTCAAGGAGGAAAGGCCAGGAAAACGAAAAACTCAAAATGTAAGCCCATAAGTTAGCCTTCCAAGCGATAAAAACTATAAACAAGACTCCAAACTAACTAACCAGGTCACCCTCCAAGAAAATCAAATCACTCCTTGGCTCCGATTCTTCCATTTTCCCCTAGGGTTCCCTCATTCTTACTTGAGAATAGGGCTCATAAAGTAGAACTTGAGCTTTTTTGTTTTACTTAATGCATTGTTGATAATTGTAGCTAAATAACACTACTTTTAAATGTTTAACAAAAAAAACATACATTTAAAGGTTAGATATAATGAAAAATTATATTTATAAGTTAGATATAATGAAAAACACACATTTTTGAAATCTTTTTGTTTAAATGTTATGTAAAATTAAATATTTTTATGGTCATAAGTGAAAAAACCAATAATTATTTTTAAATAATTTTTACATATTTTAATAAAAATGAGATTAAAAAAAACAAATAATTTTTATATATTTTAATAAAAAATTATATTAAAAAATCAAAATTAAATGACACATTTAAAATAAAAAATTAAAATTACAATTAAAAAAAATTAAATGAATTTATATTAAAACATTAAAAAAATCAAAATAAAAAATTAAATGAAATCATATTAAAACATTAAAAAAATCATAATAATAATAGAATGACAAAAATCTAAAAACCATGATTTAAAATAAAAAATTAAAAACACATAACCAATCTTGTTCTAAACAATAAAATCATAATAATAATAGAATGACAAAAATCTAAAAACCATGATTTAAAATAAAAAATTAAAAACACATAACCAATCTTGTTAAAAAAAACAATGCTTTTTTTTTGAGAAGTTGGGGCTCTCCCTTGGAGGGAAGGTTGAAATGAAATCATATTAAAACATTAAATAAAATAAAATAAAAATAAAAATAAAAATAAAAAATTAAATTAAATGAAATCATATTAAAACATTAAAAAATCAAAATATAATAATAATAGAATGACAAAAATCTAAAATCCATGATTTAAAATAAAAAATTAAAAACACATAACCAATTTTGTTTTAAACAATAACGTAATAATACATTTTTTTTTTTGGGAGAAGTTGGGGCTCTTCCTGGGAGGGAAGGTTGATGGCGCTAGTGGGAGTGGAGGGGAGATTCTAAGAATTGTTCTCCTTCCAATAATTAATAATTATTTTTTATTTTAAATTATTATTATTATTATTTTAAATTGTTTTTTTTAATAGTTTTTTTCAATTTTGGATGGGGTGTTATTAAGTTCATCATGATCATAATATTGTTGGTCATCGACATCGAAACCTGGCATTCCTCACTCCACTCGAGGTCAAATGCTCGTGTATGGTTTATTTTCCAGGTTGGGTGCATTAACTAGCTACTTATCCTGATGAGTACGATGGTGATTGAAATTCAAAGTCTTGGTACTAATGACTTTAGTGGTTTTTATAACTCGTTTTTGGTTGTAGTCAGTATGACGAATAGTCATAAGTGTTCCCTCAAAGTCCCCAAGAATACAATACAGATGGAGGGCATAAATCCTGGAGATGGTTGGGATTTTTCTTAATCTCTGTTGCGAATCCCCCATTTAATTTCTGACCAATTACTCCGTGTTTATTCACTTGGATTCCTCTTCCTAGTAAATATGCCCCATGAAAGAGGAAGGGTACACAGAAGAAATGGAGTTTTTTACGGTTTTAGGGGAAGACGAAGGAGTTCTTCTCCAATGGATAATGACGTTGACAATGACCATCAACACTAGGACCTGAATTCAGTGGAGTAGAGAGCGAGCTGCAATCAAAATGAGGCAGAATACGAGAGATGCATGGTGGTCTGGGAGGCAATGACACACGGGCTAAGTTATAATGACCCCGTGTTTAAATAATGTAAACACATTGTAATTAGTTTTAGTATGGAGCTCAAAGACAAGGCCTGATTAATGAATGTGTAAGAGTCTCAATTGTGGGCTAGGATTATGGTGCGGTTTTTATGTTTATGTGGCGTGGTTTTGTTTATGTAAAAACATGAATACAAATGAAATGTATTAACAATATCCACCAAATAGGTTGTGTGAAGAAGTAACAAGGAGACTATGATACCACAAGTGGGGATGAGGAAAGAGGGTGCATGTGTGATTTGACTTGACACCTATCCTTTTGGAAGTACAACCTTTTTTGCCCATGCTTCCTTACAAATGTTTCTCATCAAAATTTGACTCATGTTGTCCTTTGACATTTCCCCCATGCTGTGACAAACCCGCTTCAGCGTAATAAAATTTTCACCTTTTCTCGAGGGACAGAACCCTTGGAATCCTACGGGGCTTAGCATAGGCTGTAGACACCACCTCTGCCTCGACAGAGTCTCTGCGCGACCTCCCGATCTTAAGGATCGTTCAGTTTCTTTTATGAGCCGAAGTGACTTCTTTTGATTCCTGGCTGAAATTTGCTTCCAATCGACCTACAAGTCCTTTCGGAAGCTCCCCTGTGCGAATAGCACTAGGCGTGAGCTCCACGACTCCCAAGCAACCACAACGCTATGACCAAGGCCTATTCCCAAAGGCGCTTGTCACAACTCACCATCTCGCAAGTTCACGAGTCGAAGCTCTTGACTCCTCCTTTCCAATCTCGTGATACCCGAGATCACGAAATGGGTATAACTCCCT